>JBAMCR010000100.1:0-59463 GCA_037075045.1 Mulgravea parasiatica
AAAAGGGAAAACAGACAAGGAACTGTGGACAGTGGAAAAGGGACCACACCCCCCCCCCCCCACATGATGGGAAATGAGGACTTTTAAAGGGGGGGGGGGGGGGGGAGAGTGGCGTTAATTTGATTTAAATATTCATAAACTGCATTAAATGGCCGCAACAAAATGTGCCAATTAAATGCGCCACAAAAACCAATCAAAATGCAATCGCAACAACAACGGGTATATATTGCCATCATAATGTAAAACTACAAAATACCCTAGATACACAAAACTAATAGATTTACTTATAATTAATATTAATAAATTAATTTTAATTTAATTTTTTTAAATCAAGTCTTAAGTCTTAAAATCCATTATAATTATATTGTACAATAAAATTTTTTGAGTTGGATTTTATTTTTAAATTCTTGTAAATTTTGTTATAAAATGTATTTGTTTGTAATATATATTTGAAATTGTATATACATTCAAAATGTATATACACATTTCGGCACTTGGACTTTTCTAGGGTATTTGACTGGGTAATATACCCAATTTATTGACTGAAGCTCTTATCAGTTAAGGACTAAAGACTTGAGTTCGGTAAAGTGCTGTTACTAGAGTACAATGTATTCAAAGGACTCGCAGGACATTGCACAGTGATGCAACAATATTATTGAATTTTATTTAAAAATCATTCCTTAAAGTCGCACAATTAAATTGTTATTTTGTTGTCCGATTGTTGTTTTTGTTTTTGTTTTTGCATTAGTTTCGCTGCACAAATCGATAAAATTCAACATTCATACAACATTCATACAACATTCATTCAACATTCATTCAACATTCATTGCGTATCTGTTTACACACATCATAAATATTAAATGGATGACAAGCAAACAGAAACGAGCGAGAAAAAAACACAGAGAAATGTAAGCCAAAAAAAAATGAAGAAAGAGAAAACACACACATATACACACATACACAAAGAGAGTGCAAAGTTAAAGAAAACGAAGACGGAAGACCGAAGACAGAAGACACATGATAAGAGAGCAAAAATTAAAAAGAAGAGACAGAAAAACGTTGGCTTGATTAATTTATAAGCCTAATAAATAATTTAAGGACAAAGTGTCAAGCTGCAGTGCGGCGTTAAAGTACCGCAACGCACCACCACAAGCAACCATATACAAATACACACACACACACACACACTCACATATTCATACATCCATTCGCTCTCTTAATAAATACGAATAACAGCCCCAAAAACTGAAATAAATACAAAAACAAAAACAAAACAAAAATAAATGAAATAAAATAATGCAGCAGGCAGGTCAAAGACTCAACAACAAACACTCATAAAACACTCAGTTCTTTTGCTTTTCTTTCGACTCTTTTGATTCATGGCATTCACTCAATTGTATTCACTTGTATTCGTACTCAGTCGCGGGCACTTTCCCCTCCCTTTTCCACTTTTTTTTTTATATTAGGTTTTTTTTTTTGTTTTTTGGGCGATAATTTACTGAATGACTGCGCATATTAATTTATAAATTAATTTGTTGTTCCTTGTTTGGATACCCTCAGTGGAATTGTCCACAAACGGGTAAGCGCAACGAGCATGTGATATGAAATTTTTAAATTTTAAATTTTTTATTTTTTATTTTATTTTAATATTAAAATGAACAAAACAAACCGATAAAAATATAAATACAAATCGCTTTTACAGGGTGTCATTTGAGTCGAGCAACATTCGCGATTCGAATTTTCTCTTTGGCTGCGTGTCATAAACTGTTGCCTACTTTTCAGCGCAAACTGCCTCAAATTAATCATTCGATGCAGGATAAAAGGGATTTTTTTCTATTAGCCGACCTTAAGTACGCCGCATAACTTGCTTTTTGGGCTTACGTAAACTTGGCTAATAGCCTATTTAGCCTAATCACATGACATGACAATCGGAAGGGGGGGGAAAACGACAAAACAAGGCAAAGTGTGCTAGGTAATAATAATAAGAAACAAAGCAGGTGTTTTTTTTTGTATTTTTTTGTTTTGTTGCCTTTAATCGATTTAAATACTATATTTGCTTTTATTTAAAGCAAGATAATAATGAATACATATATTTGTCTTATTTGGATGTATATAAAACATAACGGCATAACTTGTATATGGAATATGAGAATATTGTTTTCAAAGAACTATATAAAAAATATTTTCAGTGTTTTTTTCATTTTATTTTATTCATACAATAATTGTAAAGAAATAATAATTGATCATAAAACATTAAAAACTTCACAAAAAGCGCAAAACGAATTTTTTGATACCTTTTATAATTCATTTTAGATTTTTTTTAAATACCATGAATTAATTTTTGTTCATTCTCTTGAACTAACTAAAATTAATTTTTTACTTTGAAATATCGTTTGGGCGACTTTCAAATAAAATAAAGTTTTTAGTTTAAGACATTTTTAAAAATTTACAATATTAATAATTTGATTTCCATTAAAAAATTGGCAGAATTATTATATTTCAAAAATTTATTTAACAACATAACAAATTTTCAAATTAAGCAAACAATTTTATTGTCTAGAATTTTTATTTTGCTAAATATAAGAATTATTGCATTATTATTTTGTATTCACAAAATTATTAATTAAAACTTTGGGATGAATAATTTTTTATTCGATTCAGCTTGACATTTTTTCATAATTAAAAATGAAATTAACAAAGCAAATTAATTTATTTTTTGGGTTGACAGGCACTCTGATTTTTTAAATTTAACTTAATTATTTAAAAAAAATTAAAAAGTACAATAAATAATTTATATTTTATTTCTATAGAAAATGCATTTTGGATATGAAAAAGTTTAATATTTTAATTAATTGAAATATTTATAAAATTAAAGAAAAACATTAAATTCTCTTTCAAGCTGAAAAAATTCAAGAAAATGTATACTTTTACATACACAAGTGTATGTATTTGGGTGTGTGTGTGTGTGTGTGTGTGTGTGTGTGTGTTGGTGTGTGTGTGTGTGTATACAAAATACAACATCTGGCCATTAATTTCAATGTTCACGTTGTCCTAATGGCAGCAGCGAGCGGACCAAGCAAACATTTGCTTCGTCTTTGAGTTGACAGTGGCCAGCGGTTAAGGATATGCGTATCCTTGGCAAGGATACGCGTTTGAGGTTGCATTAAAAATGCGCAATATTTTGATTTCAACGCTGATATTATTATTGGCGGTTGCCGCAATGGCAGAATTTGCAGTTGAAATCGGGGAAATCCTTGTCGCAGTCCTTTATAAGGATAACAGGAGTTTGGCAAACATTTTAATAGCCGCTCGATGAACAATTTTTTTTTCTTCAACTTTCGCCCATCAAAAGCGAACAGCGACAACACAACACACAGTGTATGTATATACCATATACCATACATATACATACGTACATATGTGTACATTTAAATTATGTTCCATATCCTGTAGCATATATATCCTTTGTGTGTGTGTGTGTGTGTGTGTGTGTGTGCGTTTATGTACCGTTTGTTTGTCGTTCATTTTCAAGTTTTGTGCGCATCTAAATAATTGATTAACTGAAAAATTTGTGCGACTTGTATGTACACACATACATATGCATGCACCTATGTATATATATGTGTGTATGTGTGTGTGTGTGTGTGTGTGTGTGTGTGTGTATAAAACATTTTCAAGCACACAAAATCGATAAGACTGGCATAGCAAGGACCTCTTCAACCACATAAAGACGCAACCCACAAGAAAGAATAAAAAAAAAAGAAAAAGCAAAATAACAAACTTTTAAAATAATTTATTTAAAAATCCAACACGTGAGCAAAAAAAAAAAAGAAAAAAAACACAGAAGAAGAAAAAAGAAAATCAATATTCAGTTGCACAGGTGAACAGGTGAACAGGTGAAAAGATAATTGTGCCTCATTTGCAACACTTTAAGGATACATTTCGAATTCAAAAATAAAAGTCAAAAAAACTCTTCAACTTTTTGTATACAAATGCCTGGCGTTAACTTCTGTTATATCCAAGCGATAAATTTGATTAATAATTTTGTTTAATTGTTTAAAAAAATTCACACAGAAATTTATATAAACAAAAAAATATTAAATAGAAAAATCAAAAGAAAATTCTTTAGTTTGGTCACGTTTTCAATCTCAGTTCTGTTTAATCAAAATGTGACAGTGAAAACTGCCTATAAACAATATATTTACTTTTTTTTTTTAAAATAAAATGGTAAAAGTTGTTGGCAGTTTTTTTTGTTTTTGTTATTTTGGGCAAAGTTTCAATTTTAATGTTGATTTTTGCCGTCAGACCATAAGGGCGTTATACACGTTAAGCCCGTTATACCCGATATATAGTACCTGATAAACTCGATAAATCGTACATACCATGCATATACCATATACAATCGTGTTGTTTCTTTGTCTCTCGTCTTTTTCAGAGTCGTTTATTAGAAGATGCTTCCCTATTATGCAATTCGTGGTCAGCACGTCAGAATGTAAGTGAAACTATAGCAAAAATTGAGACACACACACACACACACACACACACACACACACACACACCACACCTTACATACACATATACAGATAGAGAGAGTGAGAGAGATAGAGAGACCTTATAACTTTGTATTACATTTATTTGGCCAAAAACAAAAACAAAAGCAAACAATATTTTTTGAAAATTTTGCTAATGATTACTTTGGACTTAATATTTCGATTAATTTGTTATCGATAGGCGCTGACTTTAGGTTTACCTATGAACTTACAACAAAACTTTTTATATCATATAGTCAATTCGATCTAAAACAAAATTGGAACTGGGCTCAATTCGTGACATAAATAAAATATATTTTATATACACACATATCTTATATGTACATATACACTATATGTATGTATGTATATATGCATACCATATAGTTCTATGATTTTTTGGTATTTCTTCTAGTTTACAGTTTACAGTTGACAGTTTCGAGTTTCTCCTTTTTATAATATTATAGTTTCCTTTTAGTTGATACCCTGCAAATAGCTGCAAATATTGTACTATAGTATAACTCGATGTTCATCTCTTTCTCCACAATATAGGGTGATATTTTTGCGGGTATCAACGACGGCATACTCAGCAGAGCGGAAGCTCTGGCCGCCGTCGATATACAGAAGCATCAAGCACAGCATGTACATAGCCAAATGCCCTCCCAAATCAAACACGATGTCATGTATCATCATCACACAATGAGTGGGCCCCCGCAACGTCCATTACAGGTAAGTTCAAGCAATTCTTCTCCAAAAAAATATTATTTAACAATAAATTATAAATAAAAACAAAGAAAAATAATCCATTCAGAAATGTATCTTTGCCCCCAAAATATTCGTTATCTGTATCTGTATTTTCAATTCGAACATATTTTGCGTTCTTTTTTATATTTATCCGATTTGATATACATAAAATTTATTTATTTATTAAAACTAAAATCACAATCAACAATTTTAGTTGCGAAATAGCTTTAGAGATAAAAAATTTCACCTCTCAACGATTTATATAGTATAAAAATATAAATTATTATTTGACTTATAATACTTGATATTAAATGAATAATTCATTAGATCTTAGCTTTAAGATAAAATTGTTTAATAAATAATTACAAATATTGTTTTACAAAAAATGCAGACGAACAGACCAATCGATTCCACTGATCACCCCTATTAAGACTATATACATTATAATTTATGTGATCTGCCTATCTCCTATTTGTTTGCCTTTCACAAAATCAAATCAAAATACAATTGAAAAATTCACTTCAGGAATCTCAAATATGTTTTTCCCTCAGAAATAAGCCGGCAAAATAAATGAGAAATTTGTTTTAATGCGAATTAAAAGTTTTAGCAATAAAAAATTTAATTGGAATAAATTGTCAATTGTAAAGGATAATGTTTAGCTGCAATATTGAAAAATTTTAAAATCAACTAAAAATTATATATATCGCCATAATTATCAAATTATAATGTTTGTCTTTCATAAAATTTAATTTAATTCGATTAAAATTTTAATTGAAATGAAAAGAAAAGCAAGTTAAAAAATGTTGAAAATACAATTTTAGAAGCAAAACAAATAATTAATACGCATACATACGTATATACACTTACTACATATATATGTATGTACATATGTGTATGAATTTTGTGCAATTGCCAAAATTTTCCAAACACAAAAGAGGATTGCACCGAATTTACCGGAAATTTTGTCAAATTTGGTTGATTGCGTTCGCCTTGTAATTGAGCATTTTGTGGTTGTGTGCATGTGCGTGTGTGTTGGTGTGTTGGTTTGTGGGTATATGTGTGTTTGTGTGTGTGGCGGATATGGTATATTATCCGTTTAGCTGTCCTGTATCCTGTATGCTCATATGCAGCATTTTATGACAGTCATTTCGATTACAACAACAAGAGCAACAACAGCAATCGCAATCACAACGACAACTTCAATTTCCGCTTTTGCTGGTCACTCTACCCCCCTACCCACCATACCCCTCTCCAGCCACTCACCCTTCCGTTCTCATTCCCATTCCCATTCTCATACACGTTCTCGTTCTCGTTCTCGTTCTCACTCCACATATATCGCTATCTCTATCTCTAGCCGCCTCTCTTTCACTCCATGTGGTTAATTTGAAATGTTTCTTTAATAAAATTAAAATTGTGACGTGTAAGCCTTCTGGGAACGAGACACGTGACGGTCGTTTGCCAGGTAAGCACATCATGATTCGTGTCGTTAATTGTATTGTACTTCAGCTCGAGGCGGGTCGCAACTTGTGGGCGGCACGGCACGGTACAACCACTTCCGAGAACGGAGGCCAGGGGTGCGACACAAGTGGCATATGGACTGCGTACAGACATATGCGCCACTGTCCCAACTATCTAAAGTGGGTGCAGGGTGGCAATACTCAAGCTAGGGCCAGACCTCTCTATAGTTCCATTTATTTGGTAGGCTGGTACGGCTCAGTGTGGTTCAATACCATACGACAAACCCGATATGGTTCCATAGATTTGGTATGGCTTGGTACGGCTCAGCACAATGCATAACGCCCTGGTACGTCCGTTCCGTCAGGTACTGTCCGGTAGGGTAGAGGGTCCTGTTCGCAATAACTCGTGCTAACAACACACGATTCATTGTCAAACTGACTTGCTATACCGAAGGTACATAAAATTTCTCTTAAGGTACAGCTCGGGTATGTAGGGTGCAGTACTGCTGGGTTATGTAGGGTACGGTACGACTCGGGTATGTAGGGTGCGGTACTGCTGGGGTATGTAGGGTGCTGTATAACTCGAAAATGTAGGGAGCAGTATAACTCGGGTATGTAGGGTGCGGTATAACTCGGGTAGGTAGGGTGTAGTACAGCTGGGGTATGTAGGGTGCGGTACGGCTCTGTTTTTTACGTAATGGCACAGTGCAGCGAAGCGCATTGGCAGCATTGGCAGAGTTGACATCAATTTGGCTGGTGGTTGGTTGGAACTGTATTGGAAGTTGATTGTAATCAAATTACATAAGCAACCTGTTTGGCTGTATCTCTAGTTAGTTGTCGTTCGTTTATTGTTGTTGTTCGCCTGTTGTTTGTTTGTTGTTGTGCCACTTGTTTTCGGCACAATCGAGCATGACGAAAGTGTGCGCTGTTCACGCGCCGACAACGCCGGTGGTTGTTGTGGTTCCCCTCCCCACCGCTACCCATGGCCATACACATACCATACCCATGCCCATGCACTTGTCCCCTGTATGTTACGTATTATCGTATTGCCGTATTGCCGTGTACTATTCCGATTTTTGGCGTGTGCTGCGTCGCCAGCTCGTGTGAGCTTTAATTTTCGGCAAAGCACACTTGAGACACGGTACCGTTACACGTATATACATACATACGTACATACGTACATACATACATACGTACATACTTTTACCCTACACAAGTTTCGAGTTACGTGCTTAATTTGTTGTTGTTGTTGTTGTTGTATTACACTTTCCCCGTTATTGTTGGGTCTCAGGTGCAACAACCTTCCACACTTAGCGCTGCAATGGTCTACCCAGGGACTTGGGATTTGGGATTTGGCCAACCCCATGACTTGGTCATAAAAAATCCATGTACCATCAAATTAGTTTATCCAAACGAAAAAAAAAAACAAAAAACAAAAACAAAAACAATAAACAGAATATAGCTCAAATTTAACCTAATCCAGAATCCAGGACCAAAACTTTTTTTATTTTACTTAAACTTTATTTTTATTTTATTTTTCTATTTTTTATTTTTTTTTGTATTTCTCTTTTTCAAATAAATTACAATAATAAATATGAAATTAACGGCGGCTCTCACATTTCTCAAAGTTCGTTTAAGAAACGAATTCACATTTACATTTAGAATAAAAGAATCTATTTTTTTTTTTTTTACTTTTTTGAATTTTTAAATAATTGCTTTTGAAAAGTTGAGGTAACACAAACAACACTCAGAAGGATGAGAATATGTCCGGGACCATTGTATCATATGAGCTGATTGCCGCTGATTGTTGTCGCATGTCCTTGGATATCCTGCATTGGGACATATTTTGTACCGTGAGCTGAAACATGTGCAAATTGTGGCAAATATTTTTTGTGCATATTAATATTTGATTGTATATATAAAATATTTTATATTGTTATATATTTACTTTTATTGTTGCAATTTCATGATAAATTTGTTGATTTATTTGCTAAAAAATTGTGCACGTTTTTGGGAATGTCCTTGCCCGCTTTCACCTGAACCGACTGCGGTGGCCCGTGTTACTTTTTCTTATCGATGTCCTTGTTGAAGTTGAAGTTAAAGTTGTAGCTGCTGTTGTTGTTGCTGCTGTTGTTGTTGTTGTTGTTGTAGACATTGAATATATCAAGATGCATCGAAGTGTCCTGTTCCCAGTCATCGCAATTGAAGCCAGCGTACTTTAAGCGCTGACGCTGAAAGTTTGCCAAATAATTATGCCATTGGTGCTCGAAATGATCAAACGACAATTCCATATCCTCCATGCATCTGTCCGCATCAGCGTCCTTTGCAAGCTTCCTTGCGCCAGCGCCATGATTCAATGCCATTTCTAGTATACAACAAACAACAACACAAGTCAAGCAAATATATCTATGAACATTTCAAAAAACACTGCACATGACACATGACACATGACACCTCAAATTGTTTATTCAAATGTTTAACAAAGCTCACTCGATCGAGCCGATTAAAATTAATTTTTATTACTCATCCATTTGCTAATATGTAGTTTTTTTTATAACAATTAATTTAATTTCCTGCAAAATCTTAATTTTTAATCAATTACTTTTTTTTAGTTAAGTTTTTTTTTTATTATTGAATTAAATTCATTTATAACTTGAATTTAAACATTTTTTGCTAACATTATTTATTGTTATCGTGTAATGGTTTATTTTTAAAATTATTATAAACGAGATTAAGATTAAGATAAAAATATTATTATAATTAATTTTGAATTATTAACAATTAGTATTATTATTTTATTTATTCTCATTTTGAGGCAAATATAAAATATAAATATATTCTTTTCGACTCTTTTATTTTCTAATGCATTTATTTAAGTTTCTTTTTCTGTAAATTTTTAACATTTACAGTTGAAATTCGTAGCGTAATCTTTCAAATATATTTTTTTTAAACTCAATCCATGACTTTTCCAACGCAGCAAATGACACCTGTCTATATTCCACCCCCGACCCCCTCCACCTTTTCCACACCTCTGCCTGGCCCACCGATTTTCCACTTTGATATGAGAAAAATGTACATTAGAATTTTCCAGTTGATTTGATGGCTGCTGTCTATCAAATTTCTGGTAACATGTGTCATAAGCATTATGCTTAAAAACCAAACCAAAACTCATTAAATTAAAGTAATTTCACGTTATGAAGCTCCTTCCCCCTCCCCCCTTCAGCCCTCTGTCTAACCACCCAATGAAAAAAATGAACAAGTTTTTGCGAGCATATGAAAAGCCAATTATAAGAAAAGCGAAAAGGGTAAATATAAGAGCAAATATAATGCTAATTAAAATAATCATATCCATCATAAAACTCAATGTTTGGTTGGAATTGGAGTTGGAGATGGGAGGGGGGGAGTTTTATGGCAGGGTGGGTGGAAGAGTGGCCAAAGGGAGAGGCGTTTCCTTTGCTACCATTTGTAACAATTAGCAACAGAAATAACAACAAAATATTTATTATCAATTTTATCAAGTGCACGTTGAAGCTGAAGCTGAAGCTGTAGGGTAGCTCAGGCAAAGTACATGCTACACTCAAAGAAAAACTTTAATCTTTAATTAAAAAAAATTAATGGCAAATACAATATGTAACTGTATATACAATTAATGTATCGGTCAATATCCTCAATTTTGTAGAAAATATGTTAATGTCTATTGAGTAGCTTTAAATAGTTTAAAAAATTTATATATTAATTATTAATTAATTATTCCAATTAATTTTGTCAAGTATTTTTGTATTAATTTCACAATATTTAGATAAATTGATGGGCATTTATTTTTATTTTTTTGGAAGTGTAGGTTGTATATGCCTCAACTTGGCAAAGAGGAGAGTTAGATAGAGAGGGCGGGTGTGGGGACGGGCAGCAGTAGCTGGCCACTTTGCAGGCATTTATCACAGATTTTGCACCAAAGGCAACAACAAGCCAAAAGTTTCCCTTCCCGGCTCGGCTCGAGGGTAGCAGAGGGTAAGGGCTGAGGTTAGCCGGTATCGGGTGAGTTTACATGAGTCCAACCCCTCTCTCTCTCTCGCTCTCTCTCTCTATTTGTCTCACACACACACACACACACAGATGTACTTAGTATACACGTATAGCATGTTAACCGAAAAAAAGAAGAAAAAAAAAGAAAAATACACTTAATTCAATTTAAATTACACTTTCATATTTCCGGTCCGCCTCAAACACCCGCGAGACCTGGCCTCGTCGTATCCATTAGTATTCGCAACATATGGCTCAATTTCCCTCAAATCATTTTCCACACACACACACACACACACACCCATACATAGATAAATTGTATATAGTATATCATAGTGTATGTACACCCTGGAAGCATTGCACCTGACAGAGTTAGCTTCAACAGGGCAACCACAAGTGGTTTATCATATCCGCATTGAAATTCATTTAGTGCACCTGTTTGATTTTTATTAACGTGGCCAAAGGGACAGCACGACATCGCTCGACTAATAGACACTCAGTACTTGCGTTTGCCACACACAAATTATTAAATAATGTTTATTAACAGTTTTCAACTATAAACATAAAATCTATCATGAATTGAGAAAATAAAAACCATTGGATATACCCCGCATTCAATTGTTGCCAAGAAACTGGCAGCCCATTCGGTTGATTTCAATGATTACAGGGTATAGCGAAGTAACAAACAAGCTCAACACACGAATTTGAACATATTTCGTTATATGTATGTACACGTATTATTATTTATATGGCAAATATTGTTAGCTCTCCATTGTCATTCCACACGCAATCAAATTACACTTAGTAAACCCACCGAAAACTGTCCAGAAATTGGCTTTCTGCAGCTGGGGCTACTCCAGTAAATAGAGAATACTCCAGTTATATATAAAATACGTGTAGATTTCATCAACGTTTGAAAACATTGACTTAAGCCTACATCTACAATAATAAATATCTTGCAGATACATTTGTATCTTTTCACTTTTCATAGGTATCTCATAATTTCCCTCATGTCATCCTTTTGTTATTATTGCCTTCTTTGCGTTTTTCCTTTTATTTATATATTTTCGATAATAATATTTGTATAATATTTTAAAAAGATTTAATTTTTATAATATAATACTTTTCTTTTTGTGTAATCTTTTATTTCAGCTCTTGCATTATTTTTTTTTATGTTATTTCATCACTGAAGAGACTTCCTTTCGCTCTGCCTTTGTTTTTCAACTTGCCCCCTCTTTCTCTCTTTATTTCTCTTCATCTATATCCATGCTTCTCCTTTCACAATATTTTTATATGTCGTTAACGTTTTTAACTCCTTCTCCCTTTCCCTCTCCCTTTCCATCTCTTTGTTTTCTTCACAAAAGGAAGAAATGCAAATTCTCCTGTCACCACTAAGGCTATATAATTATTAATCGATTGACCTGCCTAACTATCGATTGTTCTGCTTAGCTATTAATATTCGATTGACATGCTAGAATTTTTAATAATTGATTGCTGTGAACGTACCGAAAATGTATTCGCATTTCACAGTTTGAATTTTTAATATAAACATTTTTAGGATTTGAACCAAAAAGAATACTAAAAATTTGAAGATTTTTTAAGATAAAGATTTACCGAATCGTCAAAATATTAAATAAAATATATAATTTAACAGTTTATAATTTAACAATTTATTTCTGTTATAAATTAAACATAATTTCAATGGGGAAACGAAGAAGGACATTGAAGGATTGGATTGTTTCACATCTTAAACAATTATCAAATATTATTACAATATATTCTTATCATTGTCGAAGGGTAGTCAATTTGGCAATAACAAGAGCTTGTTTCAATTTATTTATTTGTCTTATTATATTTATTTTTTTGACATGTTTTTTTTTGCTGTCTCTTTTGTTTTTGTGAATTGCGTGTGGAAAGCTTGATGTCATCTAGTGACAATTTGGGAATTTCTTCCACTCGATGGCCAAAGTTTCAGTTTGGTCAACAGTTCAGTTGAGTTTTGTTATATTTTGTTTTGTTTTATTTTTATTTTGTTTTATTTCGTTTTGTTTCGTTTCGTTTGGTTCAGTTCCGTTGATTCATTTATTTATTTAGTTTTCTTTGACTCATCAATTATTTAACTGCGTCTTCTCTTTCTCTCGCTCGTGTTGTCGTTCTTGTATTTTATTTTATTTTATTTTTCCTTCTCGTCGCTGCTTCTTCTTCTTGTTCTTGTTTGTTGTTGCTGTTGTTGTTTTCATTTTTATTGCAAGACAATCACAAGAAGAGGACGACACAACTGAAGACACTGACGACATGGAATACCATGAAACTGTGGTCCGACTTGTGGGTGTGGATTCGATTTGGAGTGTGTGTGTGTATGTCTGGGGGGTGGGGCAAGTAGTGTGCCTTGTCAGTGGGTGGAGTGGACTGTGAAATTGTTATAAAGGACACGCCATGTCGATGCAGTCGGCAGTTGGAGCACTTCACCTGGAACGTGGAACGTGGTCATCCCTCATACGTCGTTGTCGTAGCGCGATTGAAAATAGTCGCACAATTACAGGACAAGGACGATGAGCGGAACCACAACTAAAAGGGAAGGCCGGTCATGAGGGTAGTTGGGGCGGGCAGAGGGGTATATAGACGACAAGGACAACATACGAAAGGACTTCGAATTGCACTTTCGCCAACGTTGGCTTCATCTATTTTTAAAACGCATGCAAAGTGCATTTAACCGTAATTTGATTTCAGAGCTGGCTTCCTTTTTTCTTTCTTCCTCTTCCTCCGTCTCTCTCTCTCTCTCTCTCTCTCTCTACCTTTCCTTCCCTTCCCTCTCAGGATGCCCATCGCTCACCTCCCATTGGCCAAAGTCGATTTAAGCTCATGCAACTTTAAGTGTACGCTTAAGTCTTGATTGCCCAAATAGCAGCTTACAGTACAGCATAAAATACTCGATACTTAAATATGTCTCCGAATCACCATCCACCCACCCACCCTTCTTCCCACCGACTTTCCAATGAAACAATTCCTAACTCTAGTTAGTCTAAACAGGATCAATAACTTTTCAAGAGGACATTCAAATAGTCGAAACAATTGTTTTATTGCAAGCTAATAGATACTTTCTCTTAGCTATATCTTCTCTCTCTGTATTCACTCTTCTTCATCCACTCTTATTTATTCATTCTTCTTTATCCACTCTTTTCTTTATCCACTCTTTTTCTTTATACACTCTTCTTTATCTACTTTCTCTTGAGTAGAGAGCTCTTGAGTTTCTATTCTCCTCTCTTTATTCTCCACTCTCTTCTCTCTATTTTCTTACTTTCTTCTGCTATCTTTTCTCTCTCTTTTCCTTTTCTTTCAAAGATTACCGTATTGACTTTCCAAGAGGATAGCAGGACTTGCTAAGCCTCAATCCGATGTGACCATGTGCGTCGCACCTGTCGCAGGGGCAGCTGAGTCTGAAATGGGGTTCATGTTAGGCGGGGCTTATCGTACCCCTTTGCGATGACACTTAACAGGTTAACCTGCTTAAAATGCACATCAACGCATCAGTTGACCCACAGCGGACGAGCAGAACCCTCCGAGCAGGAAATGCCCCGAAAGTGCCTGGAAAAACTGAGCATATGTAAAATTTAATGCAGGAACTCAGCTTGTTGTCTGCTCTCGGCGGATGGGTGGGGGGTTGTATGGATAAAATGGTTTCTAAAGGGGGTTAGCGAGGGTAAGGGGTATATACACACAGACAAACATACAACACATACATAGATCTAAAAACTGGCAACAACTTTGCAATTATCAGTTACAAATGCTCAACCAAAAGGCGGGTGAATCCCAGCGTCCGCGAGGGGGGGAGTTTAACCCAGTGCAGCAGGTTCTCCCCCTTTTTGAATTTTTATTTTCACTTTATGTCCGATTTTTTGTTGCTTTTTGTTTTGTTGTTTCGTTGGTAAATATGTTTTCTACATTTTCAATAAGGTTGTTATGTTACTTACACCGAAGTGAGCATCAAATTGATCGTATTAATGCCCATAACTAGTTTATCCCGCCCAGCTTAACAATTCACGGGGATTTATACGCAGATTTCCATTACCGTGCAACAAGGGGAGCCTTTTCTCTCACTCTCACACACATGCACACACACATCTGCTTTCTCTTTCTATATATAGAAATGTACTTTACAGACAAGATAAACTTAATATTAATGCAATTTCAATGGTCAATGCTAAAAAACACATTTTTACTTTTTATTTTATTTTTTTTTGTTGCTGTTGTTGTTTTTGTTGTAGCTGCTGGTTCTGTTTGATCCGCTTGTGTTTTTTGTTGTTGTTGTTTTTGTCTTTTTGTTTTATGCTAAGACTCTAAGTGGGAGAGCCCAATATGTATTGTATATTGTAGCATTTCCACTGGCGCCCGAGCAGGGACCAGTAACTGTTTTTATTCGGGGGCTGGTACGCAGCTCCCTTAGGAATTTCGCAGGCAATATAACTGAAAGCAAAAATGAAGATAACAGTCAGCGCGGCAAGTGCAAATCCACCCGTCCATTTAACAACTTTTTATCCCCCTCCCACTTGCTCACTCTCACTCTCTCTCTCTCTCTTCCTCTATGTCTTTCCCTAACTCTGCCAGAACTACCTGGGAAGCTCATCCGCATCCGTATGTATATATGTATATATATATATGTGTGTGTGTGTGTGTGTGAGGGAGGGGTGTTGAGTGTGTGGGACGCCTGTTACGCCTCTGTTTGATGCTTGTAAAGACCACTTTACCCGCTATAATAAAAATAAATCATAATATTTTGTGCCCCTTGTCGCGTGCGAAAGGGAAGACACGACACGGCATGCGCTCGCACAGTGGTACAAAATAGATAAAAATATAAAACAAAAAATATTTATTTTTGCCTTAAAAAAAAATTCATTTTGTATTTTTGAGCTTACAGTTTTCTACATTTTTTTTTCATTCACAATATCCTTAATATTGTTTTAAAAATAAATTGAATATTTCCGGATAGTTTTTAAAATATAATTTGTTAACATTTATGCCACTGTATAAGCTGTATTTATTCAACAATTGCAAATTTTAAGTAGACCAAGTCTAAACGTTTACCATGTATTTTTGACGGTACTCTGTACTCGTTACCTGTGACTTTTTACTCGTTACTCGTTACCCGTGACTTTTTACTCGTTACTTCTTATTTGTTCCACGGCTTCCGCTTTCATGTTGCGAGAGGTTGTAACCCCGGATAATGTACTTAATGCATCTACATATTAATGTCGCCCAAAAACCTCTGCAATCCTCCTGTTTTACCCGGTGCTTAATCTACCCAACGGCCGTACCGACCTGTCGTCCTGCCGACCTCTCGCCCTGTCGTTCTGTCGTCCTTTCGTCCTGTCGTCCTGTTGTCAGTTGTACCCTTCCAGCTGCGTTCCCCTTAGCAGGCGAATATCCTTGCCCGGATAGTACATGAATAGTATTTTCTATTACCCGGCCGTATTGTGGTCCCCCGTGTCCTTGTCGTCCTTGCGCCAGCTCGTTGTGCTTTTTGCCTTTTGCTTTTTTGTTGTTTTTATTGCAAGACGGCATTAAGGGTCGCACTCCCCCTAGCCACCCTCGCTCTGAAATGCCCACCCCTGCGCCCGAAGCCGGCTCCGGCCATGCACTACGATTACACTTGTTTTCACGGCAGGTACCATGCGCGCGTGTGTGTGTGTGTGTGCGTGTGTGTGTGTGTGTGCGTGTCTGTAAGACCCGGTTATATTGATATGTCTCCCAGTAGAGAGCTGCAACAACAGTTAAGCTGGGACCGCAATGTGTAAAAAATTACGAGCTACATTGAGAATAAAAAAAAAATAAACACAGATACGGAACTTTTTTGTCGAGACGACGGAGTCGCCGGAGAATCGGGGAATTAAAGCCGTATCATTGATGCTGCTGGTCGATTTTTGTTCCATTTTTTTCTTTCATTCAACTTTCAATACACTTTCCTAAAGTTTTAGTTCATCTTGAAAAAAAAATGTAGAATTAAAAATAACAATTTTGGGAGTATTTAATGCCGGAAATTCCAAAAATTTTATAAATATTTTTAACAATAAATTTAAAAAAATATACTTAAACAATTTGTTATTACAATAATTAATTTTTTTTAGATTATTTTAATTGTTTAATTTTTTAAAGCAGAAAATGTTTAAAATTAATAAACTAAATGTTTTTTACTTGCTCGAGAACAGCGCCGATTTGTCCAGCTGGGTTAGGGTATTTCACATTCGGTTTGTTTTTATTTTATTTTTATTTTTTTAAGTTGTTTTTGTACTTCTCAATTGGCAGACGGTGCAACACGCTGTATGTGGCACGCATGATGAGCTTGCAACAATATGTTAACCCTGAAACGTATTTGCGGGGATGCCATGCCACACCCCTTGCACCACCCTCCCCTCCGTGGCCCTTTCACTTTAGCTACCGCTCTAAAATATTGTTGTTGCTTGAGCTACTTTACGAGTCGCTTGGCAGGTTGCGCACACTCAAAAAAAAATTAAAATAAAATAAAAAAAACAATACAAAGAAGATAAAAATAAAATACATAAATTTAAATAAGGAATTTCAATTCTTTTTTTTACTGTTAACAAACATTATTTTTTTTTTTTTTGTAATTTGCGTAAAATTTAAAATTTTTTTTTATTCTTGTGGAATTTTTTTATAGTTTTTTATTAACTTTTTTTTTTAACCTTCAAACAAGTTTAATTTTGATTTTTAGAAAAATAAAATCTACAAAAACACACTAATTAAAAATTCTTGAATTTGCTTCAGGATTGATGGGATTTTTAACAAATTTAATCAAAATTATGAAAATTAATTAAAAAAAAAACAAAATAAAAATTTTAAAAAAGTTTATGAATTGTTGCTATCTGATAAAATTGAAATCCATGAACTATAAAGGCAGCATAATGTGGTATACGAATATTTGAAGAGCAAAAGTGTTGCAGTTTTGCGCAGTGTATACATTAAGTTGGGGGAATTCCCCTGTTGGGAAACTTTTGTAACGGCAACGCAACAGCCAAAAGGTAAAAAGTAAAAGTAAGTAAGGACGCGTCCTGCGCCCTGCGTCCTGAGTCCTGCGTGTTGCATGCTGCATGCTGCTCCTCATCCCCCTGCCGTGGCCACGCAGCCCTCAATCTGTTGTGTGCTGCGTTATAAAAATAAAATAAAATCTATTACGTGGCAAACCACCCTACATTTATGTGGCAATTTGTTGTTTCTTGATTGCGCTACAGCGCTACGCAGTCAGCAGTCAGCATCAGCACCCGCGTCGCAGTCGCAGTCGACGTCGCAGTCGACGTCCAAGTGTTGTTGCAAGGTAAAAGTGTATCATTTTCCCATTTGCGACCCCTTTTGAGAAGCGACGGAGGGGGCAGCCGGCACTTCTCGCACTTTGTCTCAATTCCCAACTGTCATGCACCCTGCACCCCACCCACCCACTGCCCGCATGGTTCGTGCAACACTGTGGCACCCCCCTCCCACCCCACCTCAACTCACATGTACAGTTGCAATTTATGAAGATTTGTGTGGCCGATGCGGCCTGAAGAATGGCTTAGAATATAGAGTTTACGGCAAAGAGTCGAATTCCGTGGGTCGTGAAGGGGGTTTGATGGGCCGTTGAGGGGATTCGGAGGGTTGTTAGCCCCGCCCACATGGTTAGACGCCCCCTTGTTGCACTTGTTTTGATTTGTTTGGAATAATAACAGATGCTTACCGTTCATATTATTCATTGTTCAAATTATTAACGCTTGACAATAAAAATTGTATTTGAACAGCACTCGAAACCGAATACGGAATTTCGAATTTTGAATTTCAAATACGGCAATCGCCTATTTTCCGCAGCTTCTGATATATCTTTTACTTGTACTTATAACCATGTCTATAAAGCTACTTGATCTGATTACCAATCGGTAAATTTATATTCTTTGGTTTGGATAACCCGATCTCAGGGGATGCCATCAAAAACTCTTTTCTTTTCGATCTGCAAGAATTGGCATTTAATTTGGACAAATCATAAAGAGAGAGAGAGAGAGAGAGAGAGAGAGAGATAAAAAAATAAAAAAATTAGCTAAACTGGATATTTGAGTATTTTCATTTCTATTTTTCCAAATAGTTAATACAAATAAAAATTCCGAAGATTTTTTTAACTAACAAAAATAAGAAAATATTTGAAAAGTGTTGAAAATTTTTAAAACTTTTTGGATAAATAGATGTGCCATATGAAATGTACATTGTGTTGGAGAAATATTTATTTAAATTTCACCAAATTAAAATGGACAATTTGAGCACAATAAGTTAGCATTTGGCCCATTGTGCAAGCGGCGAGTCGTTCGTCGTTCGTCGTTCGCCTTTGGGCGCTAGCCGGGCAAATTGCAATTTGTGCAAATATTTATGTACATTGAAAATTACTCATTTGTGTAACACCAATTAATTTCAACAAACAGCAACAATAACAACAGCAACAACAGCAACAGCAACAACAATGAACGAGCATCCATTTATAAGGACAACGAACAACAGAGTCCTCATCATTGTTTTTGTTGTTGTTGTCCTGCGTTTGCTACTCCAGTTAAACAAATGGAAAATGAGGTCCTTTGTTTTCGGGGAAAATAAACGATGTTTGTTTGCGCTCTTTCAAGCCCAAAGTTTGCCAAGTCTCTTGTGCAGGTGCTCTATGCCGCCAGAGATGGAAGGGCCAAGAGTGCCAACAGTGGGAGAAACGAGACGCAAGATGAGCTTCGAGCTCCAGGATTCAGGTTACAGTCTACTGGTTTGAGGCTTTGCGATTATTAGCCAGAAAACTGCATTTGATTTTCGGCATTTTCGTTAACGTTTTTGCGGTTCACAAATTGCCACTTCAACTTTTTCTCTCTTGTTTTTTGTTTTTGTTTTTTTTTTTGTTTTGTTATCCTATTTTCTGCTTTGTTTGTTCGTTTATTTTGCAATTTTTCAACACGAACCGCAAACGTAAAAGTTTAACAATCCTCACATTGAGCCCAACCCCGAAAACCGCTAACAAATTGCAGCTAATTAGACAAACGGACAAACGGACACACGCGGCCCAAGCACCCCTTAAAGTTTGACAACAGTTCTTAAAGTTCAAATGGACTCGCTGTGAAACAAGCTAAAAACAAAATAAAAACAAAATAAAATATATTTTATTTAAAAAAAAATAATAATAATAAAAATAATATCTTCAAATCTTACGAATGTCAAATGCTGAGATATTATTGTAATAATTAGAGATATGAGAAATTGTTTCGTTTGAGGTGCAATTAAATTGTATCTCTGCAAGAGAAACTAGAGAAGCTCGAGTTAAATTGTATCTTAGAGATAAAAACGTATCTTTCGGATAAAAACTAAAGAAATCGCATATGAATTTCTCACAAAACAAATATGATATAATAGGAAAAGTAATGCTTAAACTAAATTCTTCAATTTCCAATCTCAGTTAATACAAATAATAAATATCTTCAAAATTAAAATCTCTGGCAATAATTTCGGATATCGTATTATCTATCTCTAATAGATAAATTAATGAATTTGTTTTCGTTTCAAGAGAACTTTTTTTTTGTTTTTGTTTGTTGTTTGTTGTATTTTGATTTTTAATAATATTTAATGAAAGAAAAGTCGACATAGTTTTGTAAATCATTTCTGGCGGGGAAACACGAAATCTCGATGAAAATAAAATTTCTAAATTTTTGAAAAGTGCAATCAGTACGGGTAACAGTAAATGCGGTTAGGTTGGATGATTGAATATTAAAATTAAAGCAAAATTAAAAAAAAAATTCAAGAAAACCAAAGACAGTAAGGCCCTTTCCGAAATAATAATAAACAATACGAAATAGTATATTTTTGAAAAATATACTATAAACAAATAGAGAATAGTTAAAGAACAACGTGTGCTTCACCAGGTGAGATACAGATTGGTCCGACGGCGTCTCTAACGATACGACAGCCACAGATCGGCGAATCCGGCCAGAAACACGCCGATATGGTTGAAGTCCTCAATTTGGATAGCATTATAGCCCGTCTTTTGGAGGTGCGTACTGCCCGACCGGGTAAAAATGTGCAGCTCAATGAGACGGAAATACGCGGGCTCTGCCTCAAATCGAGGGAAATCTTTTTGGCCCAGCCCATTTTATTGGAACTGGAGGCACCGCTGAAAATTTGCGGCGATATACATGGTCAATATTACGATCTGTTGCGGCTATTCGAATACGGCGGCTATCCGCCGGAATCAAATTATCTATTTCTCGGTGATTATGTCGATCGCGGCAAACAGTCTTTGGAAACGATCTGCCTTCTCCTCGCCTACAAAATCAAATACTCGGAGAACTTCTTCCTGCTACGTGGCAATCACGAATGCGCGAGCATCAACCGGATCTACGGATTCTACGATGAATGCAAGCGCAGATACAGCATTAAATTGTGGAAGACATTCACGGATTGCTTCAATTGTCTGCCCGTTGTGGCGATTGTCGATGAGAAAATCTTTTGCTGCCACGGCGGACTCAGCCCGGACCTCACATCCATGGAGCAAATTAAGCGGATAATGCGACCAACGGATGTGCCCGATCAGGGATTGCTCTGCGATCTATTATGGTCCGATCCGGACAAGGATACAATCGGATGGGGCGAAAATGATCGGGGAGTCAGCTTCACATTTGGCGCCGAAGTTGTTGGCAAATTTTTACAGAAGCACGATCTGGATCTCATCTGCCGAGCCCATCAGGTGGTCGAGGATGGCTACGAATTTTTCGCCAAACGCCAGCTGGTCACACTTTTTTCGGCGCCCAACTATTGCGGTGAATTCGATAACGCCGGCGCCATGATGTCTGTCGATGAGACACTTATGTGCTCCTTCCAGATACTCAAGCCCGTCGAGAAGCGGAAAAAGTAGAAAATTATCGAAAGTGCAACTGAAAGTAACCAGCAAAAGGGAAGGGGAACCCCCCGAAACATATATAATACACAAAACGAGAAAACAAACGAATGCACACCAAATGTGTTCTAACTGTTAGCCTGTATGCAAAACGATTGTATTTCATTTTAGTATTTCTATTCAAAAATAGTCATGAAAATGACAAAAATACAACAAAAAAATATTTAACAAATTAATCAACGTTTTTTTTTTAATTTTAAACACAATTTGTAGCTAATTAGATACTATTATTTTATGAAACTTGATTAATTATGTAACTTGGCAAAATCATTTTCAACAATTTGTCTTTTTATTTACCTAATCGAAAATAAAATACACAAAATATTTAAATAACATAAAAAATAAATTATTATTTTAAATGTTAATAACAAAATCAAACGCATTTAAAAAAATCGTAATGCTTTCTTTTATTTGAAATTAATTGAAATTTATATTTTTGTTTTAGATTCAAATGTAATCAAGTGTCAAGAAAAATTAAAGAAATTTTCACCAGGAAACATCTGTATATATACATATGTATGTATGTATGTATGTATGTATGTATGTGTATTTGTAAGTTGGTACTCAATCAGGATATTATCCTTTTGATAATCAAATGATGAACTAATGCATTTCCATGATTTCAATACAATTAACTTATCTCAATTTCTTATCGGGGCTTGTCCTAATCAAGTGATTCGAGTTCGAGTTGTGGAGAGTTTACTGTACCTAGTGTGACCCGGTCACACGCATAACATAACGTGGCATTAACAGCTGTTTGAGCCAGGCTAAGTCAAGGGCAAAGCAAATTAACAGAATGTTCAAAAATTAATGTGCAACAACAAAGGGGACGGGGCAGAGAAGAGAAGACTGAAAAAATAAATAAATAAATAAATAAATAAATAAATAAATGTGTTAAAAACGCCGGCAAATGCAGCAAAGCAACAAAAGATGGCGTCGAAAACGCTTGATTATGATGCCAAATATAAAAATAAAAACAAAACAAAACTTAAAACAAAAAAAAAAGCAAAACAAAAAACAAAAACAAAGAACGAACGCGCACGAGAGAAATGAGAAGAGAAAAGGAGACGGAAACAAAAACAAAAACAAAAAAAAAATAATAATAACAATAACAATAATAAAGGGCGACAATAACAAATTACGTTATATTAATAATGAGGTCATTTGCGTGTAAACAATCAGACAGACAGACAGACAAACAAAAAACAAAAAAAAAAAGAGAGAGAGAGAAAGAGAGAGAAGGAGAGCGCGCGCGAGTGCAGTTAGAAAGAGGCAGCGTTAACGCATGCACATGTTTATCAACAAACTGGCAAATAAATAAATTATGTTGGCAATGTTGTTAATAAATAATAAGCAGAAAACAAGAGCGAAAAAAAAACACACACACACACACACGAAACACAAAACAGAAAAGAGAAAACACAAAACACAAAACATAAAAAAAAAACGAACAAATGAAAACAAAGCTTAAGAATAAATTTAAGTGCTGCAATTGCTCGACTTAAAGATACCCATTAACTTAAACGCTATTGATTATCATATTGAATTTAAATATTTGTCGAATTTTCAAAAAGTTTCTGTGTTTTTCAACATTTTCCAGCGAACTTTTCTTCTGTCTTCCTTCGATATTTTGGCATTTTAATTAATGTAAATAAAACAAACAAATAAAAAACAATTTCCAGACGCCATTTTGCAAACAATTTAATGTTAAGAAACTTACAGACAGACAGCCAGACAGACAAATGTATGTGCGATTAGAAAATATGTATGTATGTATGTATGTATGTATGTATGTATGTATGTATGTATGTGCACTTGTATGTAAAAAATAAAAATTAAGCTCAACTTTATGATACCCATTTGTATTTTGTTCATCTTTCAATGTAAATACGAAAACAAAATGGCGCCGCATACAGAGCAAAGCCTGCGAGAGCGAGCGAGTGAGAGAGAACAAATATTCACTTATATAATATACATACATGTATGTGTGTGTGTGTGTATGAGCTTAGGCTGGACAATTGATGCATTTGCAGTATTTCGCTTTTTTTTCTTATTCGTTGTTTTCTTCGTTTCTTGTTGCCAAATTGCATTTGATTTGTCTCGTTGATTATGCATTTCGTTCACACGCACACACACACACACACACGTACATGTGCACAACACGTACAACGATACGCCACGGATGCCACTCCCATATGCGCCTGCCATCTCGCTCTTACTACATCCGTAGCATGGCGCTTCTTCTTCTACTTGTTGTTTTTGTTGTTGTTGTTTTTGTATTTCCTTTACTTTCGTTTCGTTTTGGTTTTTGTTTTTGTTCTCTGCCATCAACCATTCAAAAAGTCTGAGTGTATGTATAAATACGTGTATATGTATATATATAAATTTTTTGTTGCTGTTTTCATAATTTTATTAATTACAAATTATGCGCTTAATGAAATGGGCCAACAATAGCAACAACAAAAACAACAACGAACAACGAACAGCAACGGCAACAACAGTTATAATAATAACGACGCCAACGCCAACGTCACCGTCAACGTCACCGTCAACGTTGCTGCTTGTGGGCATAGCCCAAATGAATTTTGCATAAGCCTCAGCCAACCACAATGCAGCAGCAACAGCAGCAGCAGCAACAGCAACAGCAACAGCAACAGCAACAACAGCAGCAACAGCAAACGCTGCCGCAGTCCTTCCCGCTGCCGCAGTTGACGTCGCAGTCCGAAAGCTGTATGCATAAGCCACAGGCCCAAAACCCAAAACGAAAACAATAACAAAAACAAAAAATGAAAATGAAACAAAAAGAAAAAGAAAAAGAAAAACACAAAACGCGCTGCTCGCTCTCTCTCTGCTGCTGCGACCGCTGCTGCTGCTAGCGGACAGGTGCCTCTCTCCCGCTCGCTCTCTCTCTCTCTCACTCACACGCGCGCACACGCACACGCACACAGCCACACGGAAACTTTTGTTCTCTCTCGCTCATGCTATCGCACACTCACCGAGCGCACAGGGTGGTTGCGCAAACGAGATAGCAACAGTTAACTGCCTGTCAGCAGAGAATGCGCTTGCCACGTGCGCGCGAGCGAGACAGCAGAGCGCCAAGGGTGCAAACCAATAACAGTCAGACTAATTTTGGGATTGGTTTATAATTGAAGAGTTTGCCATTGTGTTCGCCATGGGCAGCAACAGAGAAAGTGGCGCGGGGGGCGAGGGAGGCACAGCAGCAGACTGTGCGGCGGCCGCACGCCCGTCTGCCACACCTCAGACCCGGGGACACTCTCTTATATACTGCACTTGCCGTAAAGCTGGTCATAAGCCACGCTGCGGCGTCACCGTCAACGTCAACGTCAACGTCACCGTCCACGTTGTCGTGCTGCCTTGTCTTATTGTTTTCCGTAGGCCTGCAGTCCCCCCCCAACGTCCCTTCTCTCTCTATCACCTGCTACGGCTGCACTTGCCGTTATGTTACTTTGCTTAACATTTTAGAGTTTTACATAATTGGCACAGCGCAGCATAAATACATATACGTATATGCATATGCATGTGTATGTGTATGTGTGCATGCATATATTTCTGCATGAATGTATGTATGACACACACACACACACACACACATTTACAGTCTTAATAAAGGGACACCTACATACAATACATAGATAGATAGGATTCCTCCAACATTGTTTTACTGCGAGTCTTGTATGTACATCTGTATGTATGTATGTATGTAAGTATGTGCAATTGTACATATTTGTATATATATGTATGTATGTATGTGTATTTGTGTATGTATATATAAATTTGAGTACAATGATCACATTGTTGATCCGGTCGACAAGCTGAGTTTTTTCGTCTGAATTGCTTTAGTATAACAGTGTATGTACATACATATATGTATGTATGTATGTACATAGATATGTGATTTCATTTGTGTGTATATTGTTTGTGTATCTGTATCTGTATCTGTATGTGTATTTGTGATTTATGAATAACTTGCAATCAAATCATAAATATTTTTAATTTTAAATTTAATAAAATAATTATTGATGTCCACTCGTAAGAGATCGCACTGTACATTTGGTACATACACACATACATATATACACATATGCATACATGCACATACATACATATGTATATGTATAACTGTTTGTTTGTTTGTTTGTATGCGTTTTGTGTCCGTTTCTAAGTCCTGCATAAGGAGGCGTGGCATCATGTTTTGTAAACGTGCATACACCAACACACACACTCACACATACACACACAAACACACACACACACACATACACATACATATGCATATACATACATAGTATGCTAGTTTTGGATGTGCCACAATAAAAAGGAAAACAAAACAAGAACAAAACACAAAATACAAAAGAAAAAAGAAAAAAGATAAATAAATATGAGTGCCCCACCCACTTGGATGGACAGGGGCTGTGGGCACAAAATGGGCGGCTTGTGCAGCCCTCGTCGCAAGTTGCCGTTATCCTATTGTTGGTGTAGCATACTTTTCAGCTGTAATCAGTTTAAATGCTTAACAAAGCAACATACAACATACAACATACAACATACAACACAAAGACAGACTCACCGTGCGGCAGTGTGAGCGTGACAAAGAGCAAAAGATAGATAGAAAGAGATAGAGCGAACGAGAGCGAGAGAGGGTCAGAGACAGAGAGAGAGAGAGCGTGATTGCCAGAGAGGGAGAGAGTAGCAGAACACAAGCTGTGCATATAAATTCATATGAAAGAGCGTCTGCGTGCCAAAGTGTATGCGAGTGTAAGGGAGATGGAGAGAGAGCGCGCACTTGAGAGCGTCATAAGCAGCAATGGCTGGCCTGCCCCCTCCGACACACCCACCGCCAACACCCAACACCCGCCCCATGCCCAACATGGCTAAAACCCGTCAACCCAAAAACTTGGAAGCTTTTTAGTTGCTATTCATATTTGTTTTAATAATTGAAGAATTCTATAAATATTTGATGCATAGAACAAAAGAGTTGTGTGTCGTCTCTCTGTGTGTGTGTGTGTGTGTGTGTGTGTGTCTATCTCTCTCACTCCCCCATTCGCAGCGTCATTCAACTCGCACACTCTCTCCATCCCTTTCTAACTCTAGCTTTAACTCTATTTCATATTCGAAAGCTCGAATTCTTACAGGCTCTTTACTGTTAAGGCCCTTTCGAAAATTCTCTTCAATTCATGGATATAGACACATACACACGTACACACACACACACACATCTAGCCTTTATCCGTGTATGTGTGTGTGTCTGTGTGTGTGTGTCTTGTCTCCCGTTCAATTAAAACTACATGACACAAAAGATTTCGTAACAAGTGCCTGCATCGTGGCCCCAATCCCGCCACTCTCTGCCCAGGCCCACATTTTTCTAACAAATAAATCCCCTCCCCCCCCTCAACTCAACCAAGACACATCCGAAATCCCCCACTCACCCCCCCAGACCCACGACCTCCACTAAAAGTTGCGCCAGTTTTTTTTTGTTTTTTTGTTTTTAGCTTGTGTTTCACTCAAGTTTTCTTTGGAACTGCTGTTGTCTTTATTGTTGTCGCTTGTTGTTCGTCTTCTTCTTCTTCTGCCTCTTCTTCTTCTTCTTCTTCTTCTGCGTTATGCCCACTTATGTGTAAAGGGGTTTATCTTAATCAAGCTTCCTGCCTTGGCTTTAATTAGGCTCAAAGTTTGGACTTTTTATTCGCATTTTTAATTATGATTTCAAAATGCATTATTTGTTTATATTTAGTACTAAAAAACAAAAAACAAAAACAAAAGAGAGACGAATAAATAAATAAATAAAAAAGAGAACACTCAATTATTTAAACTCTTAAACACATAAGCTCTATTTACCTAAATTAAGCTAAATCTTTAAAGCTCTTTAACTTGGCTTTTAGTTCAGTTTTTTTTTGTTTTTTTTTTAAAAATTCATCAAATGATTTAATTATAAAATCTATAGCGGTATTTATAAATTCTTCATAGAGTTCATTTTGTTTTCTACCTGATTATATTTATAATTTAAATTCAAAAAGCATTTGGAGAAAAATTAATTTTCAAATAATCATAAAATAAATTTAATAATTTATTTCAAAATTTAATTCGTCGTAAGAATAAATGTTAGATTACATTTAGGACTCTATTTGAAAATTATAACTGATAATTACAGTTACATACAGTTATAGATAAGTTATTGTAATATTTTAGTAATTTAATTATTAACTTTGGCAAGCATATTTAATTTAATAAATTTAATTAATCTTTTGTTTTTGTCATTGTTTTTTTGGATTTCCATTTTAGATGCACCATTCAATGGATCAATTGGATATGCTGGATCCGACGGGCTCGATGACAACGTTAGCACCCATCTCGGAGTCCCCCCTGACACCCACACATCAGCACCTGCACGGTTCCTATCACAGTATGAATCACATGATGAGCCATCACCATCCGGGCACGTTAAGTGGCCATACGGCGGGTAACTATGGACTATATACGTTATATGTGACATAATATTCTATAATAATCAAATTCTACTCCACCCACACACACTTTCTCTCTTTCACTCTCTCTCTCTCACACACTCTCTCTGCCTGCAGGGCATCATGGACACTCAGCGGTACATCATCCTGTCATAACGGCGGCTGTTGCAGCCGCTGGCCTGCATCCCGATACAGACACCGATCCGCGCGAATTGGAAGCGTTTGCGGAGCGTTTTAAGCAGCGGCGCATTAAGCTGGGTAAGAAATATACAAGATCTATCATATCTATTATATCTATCATATCTATCAGATATAAATCTCCTCGTTTCTGGCGCTTTTTCACTTTTCACTGTTTAAGAGTTAGCTTTAAAACCAAATTATAGTTTCATCTCAAATCTCTTCAATTTCGACATGATTTCGCCATTTGATGGCGATTTCTCTTTTTTGAGTCCTAAAAAGTCAAGAAAGAGATTTGTTTTTTTTTTTGTGGAATCTTGAAATTTATGACTTATGCAATGTAAGCTCAAGAATGTTGTTTCCACTTAAATTCTATTTTTTTTTTTTTTAATTTTCTAAATATTGGCAAACATTAAATCAATCAATCACTCAGTCAATTCATTAGCTTTACAAAAGCAACCTAATTTAATATTTTAAAATAAATATAATTTAGACAATTTTTCGATTTATTTAATTTAATCCTAATGAATTAATATGTATTAAAAATAAATACCGAGATAAAAAATTAAATTAAATTAAATTAAAATTTAAGAGAATATTTTTTGCCAATTTAAAACAAAAAATCAAAATCAAAATCAAATATAAATATTTATAACTCATAAGTGTGAAATTAGCATATTTAGATTGTGATGTTTGGAAGATTTTGAGATATTTTATTTTTGGTATTTTCCCCTCTTTTTGTGTGCCTCATTTTGTGGCACGGACAGGTGTCACACAAGCCGATGTGGGCAAGGCCCTGGCCAATCTCAAGTTACCTGGCGTCGGTGCGCTGTCGCAGAGCACGATCTGTAGATTTGAGAGCCTGACGCTGTCGCATAACAATATGATCGCGCTGAAGCCGATATTGCAGGCGTGGCTGGAGGAGGCTGAGGCGCAGGCGAAAAACAAGCGGCGGGATCCGGATGCGCCCAGTGTGTTGCCGGCGGGCGAAAAGAAAAGGTAGAAAGTGTTTTAATTACAACGGTAAATTGAGCCCTCAAATTGTTACAAAATGCAAAAATCACAAACAAACCAAAAAAACAACAACACCCTTCCTCACCCCCCACACCCGACACCCCTCACCGCCCCATCCATCGAGAAACACTCCCCAACCGTCAGAAATATCTCTGAGATACACGACACTTTAACCCGAAATTCGAATATCCTGCTTAATTGAAAACTTATTCAGCACCGAAATTGGCAAAGTATGAATTCTCCCCAATGAATATTGAAACGAAATCGAAATTGAAATCGAAATTAAAATTGAAAATTATTGTTTTTTGTTTTTTATTTGGAAATATATGAAAATATGCAAATATGAATGAATAATCCCAAAAATGATTTAGTACCAGAATAATATTATATTCTAGAATAATAAGAATAGTAGATGTTAGGGCCCTTTTCTAAAGTAATCTATATCGAGTCTTTTTTCAAGAAAAAGGACTTCCATTGCGGCACCTGAAAAGCGTTCCCTGGAAGCATACTTCGCCGTACAGCCGAGGCCATCCGGTGAGAAAATCGCTGCAATTGCCGAAAAGCTGGATTTGAAGAAAAACGTGGTACGCGTCTGGTTCTGTAATCAACGCCAAAAACAAAAACGTATGAAATTTGCAGCACAACAACACTGACAATCAAATAATACAGCCCAACAATTAGGTATAGTTAGTAGTGTTACGCCTTCTATGACGGGACATGGCTCTACGGGTTTCGGATACTGATAGTCGTTTATGACGGCAGCAACAGCAGCAGCAGCAGCGGCAGCGGCCGCGGCGGCGGCAACAGCGGCAACAGCCGCTACAGCAGCGGCAGCGGCAACAGCAACAGCAACTGCAACAGATACACCAGCAACAGCAGCGGCAGCGGCAGCAGCAGCAGCAGCGGCAGCAGCAGCGGCAACAGCAACAACTTTAACAACAGCGGCAAACTCTTTTTCTTCAACAACTTCTTCGGCGACTTCATCATCGACAACATCTTCTTCTCTGCCCATAACGGGCGATTATTATATTTAAGAAGAATAGAGACAGACACACATAGAGAGAAAGAGAGAGAGAGAGGGTGAAAGAATGATTGAGACAGAGAGAGAGGGAGAGAGATTATGGCTATCGTTATGGCTTAGGATTAGAATACGTTTCAATTGGATGACGACAACAGCAACAACAACAAAAACAACAGCAAAAAATCGCAAGCAACATCAATTTTTTTATTTTTACAGTCTGGCAACTCCATACGACAAACGCACACTCACACACACACACACACACACACACAGGCATACAAACACATACATGTATCTAAAAAGAATGTGACAGACGGAGAAAGCAAGCAAGCAAGAGAGAGAGAGACAGTGAGAGAGAATAAAAAGAGCGAGAGCGAAAGAGAGCGCGAGAGCAAAGAAATCCAAGAAGAAAAACTACATGAATTTTTTTTAGGAACGTATGAAACAATGGACCAACATATCAAATGCAATAATTTATAAAAAAAAAAAACATTAAAAGTAAAAAAGAAAAAACAATTGTATAGGAGAAAAAAGGTGAGTACACAATATTTCTCTATGTGTATGTAAATAATATTATTTTTTAATTTCACATTTAATCTTAAACTTAAAAAAAAGAAAATTTAAATGCGAATGCAATAAATCAAATAGATAACCAATCAAATTTTTGTTTAAATTGTTTAATAATTTAAAATTTTAGTTCAATAAATTTTAATTAATAATTGCAGTAAATTTAGCTGCCAATAATTTTGAATTTTAATATAAAAAAAATTAATTTTGTTCAGTTCGTTAATTGAGGGAAATTTAGTTGAAATTTTCAGTGAACTAAATATTTTAAAAACTATAATAATTAATGGTAATTTTAGTAAAAAACTATTAAAAAAATTCACTGATAATTACAACAAATTTAGACGATAATTAAAGTAAATTTATGTGGGCCTTTTATCTTTGAATAAAAATAACAAATTAAAACAAATTTTAGAAAACAATCAACATTTGTTTTAAATATGAATTTACGTTAATTTATTTGATTTATACAATTTACTAAAAAAAAAACAATTAAACATTGTTTATTGTTTTTATTCATTTCTAACATAATTATAATATATTATTAAATATTTAAATTTTATTGGGTTTTCGGCAACAAATCAGTTTTATTTCATTATTAAAAATAAAATCTTTAGATTTAATTCTTTAAATTGAGAGTTACTAATAAAACGTTTGTATAAACATTTTCTTTTTTTTTCAGAATTTAAAAATAAACCAAAAAGAAAAAAGAAAACAAAAACAAATGAAAACAAAGAGAAACTGTACCAAGAAGAAAATGCCAAAAATTCAAAAACAAAAAAGTTGAAATTATAATGGAAATTGCAGGGCACGAAAAAAAAGGCCATGTAATATTTTATGCACACACACTAATATACACACGCATACACAAACACACACGCACACATACATAGACACATACAAGACAAGCGACCAAAAAAATACTCCATGTAATTGCTTCAAGTGATCCGATAATAAGAATTGCGCTCTATGTAAAGGTAAAAGAAAATCAACTATAACTAAGCTAAACTGGAATAAACTATAAAACAACAACAACAAAAAAAAAACACAGACCCACACACACACACACACACACATACATACATACTTATATAAGCCTATGTATATGTACATAATATTTATATACAGTTTGTTACGATTGTAAATACCGCAACAATATCTAAACACAAGAGAAAACAAAAAGAACAAGAAAAAAAAACGAGACGTTTACCAACACTACATTATAGCGATAACATAAATCGATTTTTGTTAGCTTTAATAACTACAAAAGAAACAAACATCCAGTAGATGCAATAGTTAAACGTTAAATCCAAGCTAAACCTAATAATCGATCTCGACAAATTCACGATTCAACAGAATGAAAGCGATTTAACTTACGGTACACCGAAGTTTCAATACCCTTGCAGTCGCTGAGCGGATAAAGCGGATAAACGGATAAGCGGAAAAGCGAATGAGCTGGATAAGCGCCATTTGTGAATTGATCAAATTAATCGATAATTCATTTCCATAGTTTTTCACACCTCTTAGAAATTTAAATATCTATTTCTATTTTTCCATCTACTCTATGAAATAGTTAATCAATTTAACCGATTCCAGGATAAGAGAAGTCAATGAATAAACAAATAAATTATATATATATATGATCGCTGATCACTGCAAGGGTATTTGTAGAACCGATTCGGATCCAATCCTAGCGGCAACCTAACCAAACCTAGCAGCAACATTTCTTGATGCTTCCTTCAGTGCGTTATATAGTGTTTAATTTTTTTTTGTAATTGTTTTTTTTTTTTTGAAATTCTAGTTTTACCTAATTTTTAAACAATTAGATACATTAAATACTCATACACACACACACACCCACACACAAATACAATACATGGCGAATAAAAAAAGCTACACAATTTTTTTCCTACTTCTAAGTAAATTAATGCAAAAGAAAAAAAGAGAGAAAAAGAAAATTTTCAAAAAAAAGAAAGAAAAAAAAAAATAAAAAAGAAAAACAAAATTAAAGGATGAAAAGTTAGCAGCAACTGAAGAAAATGCAACGAATTTAAAGTGTTGCCAAACTAAACTAACGGGAAACCAATTGCAAAATACCATAAAACAAAAACAAAAACAAAAACAAAAACAAAAACAAATTTAAAACACAAAAAACCTAAAAATAAAAATACAAATAAAAAAGAAAGAAAATATTAATTAATAACTAAAACTAACTATAATATTATATATAAATATATTATAAAGAATTTTAATAAATAAATATATATATATAAACATAACACACACACACATATATATGTATATATATATATATAGATATATATATATATAGTATATATATATATTTTTTTTGTTTTTTTTTTTTTAAATTTAGCACACTTTATAGTTATAACTAGACTTGTACATATGCAAAACGATAATGATAATATATATATATATATATATGTGTGTATGTATGTGTACGTATGTATGTATATACATATACATATGCACGTATAGATATACGATATATATATAGGCTATATCTAGGCTATATATATCTGGTATATAGCATAATCGCAAGCCAACAGCGCAAAATTCAATAATAATTTTAAAATAAAAAATAGTTTTGTATCAAAATTAAAAAAAAAAACCAAGACAAAAAAATTACACAAAAAAAAAACGAAAATAAAATAAACATTGCCGGCAAATTAGTGCATAAAACAAAAAAAAAAGAAAAAATAAAAAAAAAAAACGAAAACCAAAACCAAAACCAAATTTTTTTCAAGCGCATTAATAATATGTATTACAAAAATAAAACAAAAAGGATAAAAATAAAATTAATATATAATAATATAAAGAAGCGAAGAAGAAGACAATGTAATAACTTGCAATTGATAATGAGAAATGCTCATTAACTACATTTAAATTTAATTTTAGTAGTTTCTAGACACAAAATATTGTAGCATGAAAATCAATTGATAAGAACAGCGGGCGATAAGTAAATAAAATGCAGCTAAATAAGCTAAAACTCAAATAAAACTACAAAAAAAAAAAACACAAAAAGAAAACAACAACAAAAACGAAAACGAAAACAACAACAAAAGATTAAAAACATAAACAAAGTAGCCAACAATTATTTCATTTTCATTTACACATAGCACAGGCAAAGGATCTTCAGGCAAAAGGATCTTCAGGCAAATATGGTAAAAAAAAGAGAAATCGATTTTGGATTCATCTAAAAAGGCTATCGATGTTGGTGTTATCGATTTGTCTTCAAACGATCGCTAAAGGCTAAGTAATTCTATTTGAAAAGAAAACAAAAGTAATTAAATGCAATTTATTTTTAGTTTTTAATTATTATTTTTAAATTGTATGAGTCGAGAATTTTCCACATTTCCTTATGGAATTTTTCCTAAAATTCAAATAAATCAAGTCAAAAGCGCGACAACGAATTTTATTTGTTTTTCCCAAATATTTTTTTAAAATTTCCCCATTAAAAAAAAAAGACTGTTTTAATATGGAAAATAATTGCATAATTAATTTTTATTATCATAATAAAGGTTCTATTGATTCTAATTAAAAAAAAAAGTGTCTAAATTTTATATATGTTGTATATACATATATTTGTATGTGTTAAAATTTTTAAATAATTGTTTTTTAGTTTTTTTTATGGTGTATAATTTGTTTGTGATATAATTTATTAATTATATATACAATTGATGCATTATTCATAATTTATTATAACAGCACGCTCCAAATGGGCGCATAAATAATTCAATTTGCTGTACTCAGACATACAAATACATACATACATACATATAGTACATATACCTATATATATTTTTTTTTTTATGATATTTTTTGCGTCAATTAAATAAAGGAAACTGTGGAAATTTTTTTTAACTCACAATCTTAAGTTTAAAAGTTTCTCCATTGTGACCGACGATGATGAGTCGAGTTACAGAATTTCCATCGCAATTTGTTATTAAATTATATTAAATTATATTATATTATTTTTATGTTGTTATTTGTTATTATTATTTGGATTTGGTATTATAATTGTTTTGTTTTTTTTTTGTTTTTGTTTTTTTTGTTTTTGTTTTTTTTTTTTATCAGTATTGTCTACGCTTGAGAATAAGCCATTGATTTGTTTTCCTTTTTTTTGTTTTTTTTGTTTTGTTGTTTTTAAATTCTATGTAAAATTATTGTTAAAAAAGAAAGAGTAAAGGACGAGGCTTGGGTCTGATCTGGTCTACTAGACGACCTTATAGCGACCCTTGTTGAAGACATGATGCGCAGAGCTGAGCTTGAGCAGCTCCTCCTTGATGAGACGCGTTATTTCGCGCTTCGCCTTCTGAACGGCCAGTTCGCTGCAGCTTTCGATGGCCAAATAGAGTTTGCGTTCACCTTCCGGCGGAGTTTTACCCTGTGGCACATATGTGCCACGTACGGTTAGGCCCGCCTCTGAGTATTCAGAGATTTGGGCGAGCGCCTCCTTAGAGGTTACCTTCCAGCGTGCCTGCTGGGGGAAATCATTGATCTCCAGCTCCTCCTCGTATTTGGTGAAGGAGTTGCTATTCGTGCCGATAAGGCCACCAACCAGACACTCCTCATCTTCCTTCGGCTGATAGTTGAGCTTATTGTTTAGCTTCGCCGCCAGCTGCTCGACAACGGTGCGTGCCGTCAGCATCGGTTGACCCGGTGCCGCACCAGATTGCCCCTTCATTATAGATTCGGCTGCTGCCTGATTTGATTTCGTGTCCAGATTGCGGCTACTGCTTATCTTGGAGGCCAAACGCTTCGCCAGCTCCAGTTTATCGGAGCCAATGGCCGCAGTTGCCGGCACCGATTGCTGCTGCTGCTGTTGCAACAGCATTTGTTGCTGCACTTGCTGTTGTTGCAGCTGCTGCTGTTGTTGCTGCTGCGCCAGGCTAAGCGGATTGGCGGCACCACCCATTGCATTGGCTGTGGCCAGTGCTGTGCCAGCAAGGGAGGTGTCCTTAACGGTGCGCTTGGCAGCAAAGATTTGCTCGATCTGCTGATCAATATCCTGCTCAATATCCTCATCGTCATCGGAGTCGGCCAGGCCCAGCGCTGCCTTTTGTAGCTTCTTGCTCTCCTTGACCGCATTGAACTCCTGCTCATCGAATTTAAATCCTTTGCCACTGAATCCGCCGCCCGTGTGCACGGTCTTGCCCTCTGCCTCCTGTGCGCTCTTGTAATCGTTCCACAATGTTTGCAGCTCCGGCGGCACCGGGGTGCCCGACAAATCCAGGGCCCGTATCACATCGCCGGCATAACGTGACTGCTCGGGTGTGAGGAAGGTGAAGGCGCTGCCCTTTTTACCGGCACGTCCAGTGCGTCCGCATCTGAAATGGATAATCACATATATAATGAAAGGAGCCTTGCTCCCCCCCCCCCCCCCAATTGCTGCCTTGGTGCTTACCTGTGCACATAGTCCTCGTAATGATTGGGCACATCATAATTGACAACCAGAATGAGATCCTTGACATCCAGACCACGTGCCGCTACCGATGTGGCAATGAGCAATCGCACCTTGCCAGACTTGAAATCAATTATGGTCGAGTCCCTGTCGAATTGATCGATGCCGCCGTGCAGGCTCATGCACGGATAGGATGCCTTCATCAGGTCACGCAACAATATATCGGCGTTCTCCTGCTTGTCCACAAACACAATGATGCTGCCGGCCTCCTGGTAGATGCCCAGCAGTTCCAGTAGCTTAAAGAACTTGGCATCGTCGTTAAGTATGACCACATTTTGTTCCACATCCTTGCAGACAACGGAGCGTCCGCCGACAATTACCTCGACGGGCTTCTTGAGGATGCGACGTGCCAGCGCCTCCATTTGGCGTGGGAATGTTGCACTGAACATCACAGTCTGGCGGTCCGGGCGTACATTATCGATAATCCGCATCACCTGCGGCTCAAAGCCCATGTCAAACATGCGATCCGCCTCATCCAGCACGATATATGTGACGCGACGCAAATTTGTGACACGTCCAGAGTTGGCAGCCAGCATGTCGATCATGCGTCCCGGCGTACAGACGATTATTTCAGCGCCGCGCTTCAGTTCGGCTATTTGCTCGGAGATGCCAGTGCCACCGTAGACACAGACCGGACGCAGTCCCAACGAGCGACTAAACTTGCGGATGTCCTTGCCAATTTGCATGCAAAGCTCACGCGTTGGCGCCATGATAATCGCAATGGCCCCGTCGCCATCCTCGATCGATGCCTGGTCCAAGATGTGCCTAAACATTGGTAAAATGAATGCCAACGTCTTGCCACTCCCAGTCTTAGCAATACCTATCAGATCCCGCCCAGACATGATCGCCGGTATCGCCTGGCACTGTATGGGCGTTGGCTTCTCAAATCCCAGGCGGCGCAGGACATCCATCTCCTTCTTGCTGACGCCGCACTGTGCCCACGTCTGGAACAAAATGCAACCGAATTAATTTCTCACATGTGGATTAATCTTAAGCTAAAAGCTGTTTCGCCATTGGATTAATCCAAAATTAATAAATTAAACTTTAGTTAAGAAACTTTAGTTTGGATTAATCCAAAGACAAACATCGCTAACTCGTCGATTAAATGCAATTCGTTTGAGCTTAGTTTAATTTATCATAAACTTAATAAAATAAAAGAGCTTTAAGTGAGCTTTAAATGAGCTTTCAGTCAAAGCTTTTCGGCATTTAACCATCTTGTTTAAATATAAAAATAAATCTGTTTTTTTTTGAGGGAGTTTTAATTGTAAGTTTCTAGGATTAATCTATGGAAGCTTTTGGAAGCTGACGCCTGCTGCAGTTGGACTTACCTTGATGGGTTTGGGACAACCCTTGCCCTTCACCTGGACACCCTCCAGCTCACTGCGATATTTGTCCACCTCCGAATTGGTCATGCGCGCCAACTCGGGCACCTCCACGTAGAAGTTCTTTCGGAAGGGCGCATAGCTAACGGATGAATGGTCAATTTTGGCCAATTCCTTGCGATGCTTCATGGCCAGATTGACGGCTGTATCGCGTATATCCTCCAGTTCATCCTCGCTGGAATACTCCAGGCTGTCCATGTTCTGTTCAATTAGTTCGCCCTTCTTTGTGGTTGTCTTCTTTTTCGCCACGCCCGTCAATATGACCACGCCCTTTGCCTTGGCTGGACTGACAAAATGATTGACCCGACGCATCTCCTTGTTGACCTCCAGCATATACGCGTCCAATGGATCAACATCGGCCTCCACATCCGCAACGGCTTCGGCTTCCACTCTATCTGAAGCAACGGCATCCGCAGGAGCAGCGGCCACAGGTACTACATCCACTGCCTGCACAGCAGGTTGCACCATCGTTGGCTCCGCTGAAGGAGCTTCCTCTGCAGGAGCTGATGTTGTTATTGCAGCTGTAGCTATAGATGCAGTTGTAGCCGGAGGAGATTCATCTTCAACGGGCACTGAAGCTTCAGCTGGAGTTGGAGTGGCAGATGGAGCTGGAGCTGGTGTGGTCAGTACCATGCCGAGGACTTTGCTGAATGTGGGTCGTTTCAGTGGCGAAAACTTAGATTCCACCACATCGTCATCGAAACGCTTCTGTATGCTATGAAATTTCGAAGGTGGTGAATCCGGCTCCTTCTTGGTAAGATCTATGTCAATGCTAGGCGCTGGATTGCTGTCATCCTCCTCGGATTCATCTTCGAGGCTCCATTTCTTGGCCGACTTGATGACAGTTGGTACCGTTATGACCTTGGCATCCTTTTTACCGGCCTCCTGCTCGCGCTGCTTGCGTTCGGCTCGCCACCTCTCGATGCGTTCGCGTCGCTTGATCATCTCCTGTTCGAGCCGACGCTGCTGTTCCTCCTTGTCAATCTCCTCCTCCTCCTCCGGTTCATCGTCCGAAGAACTGTTCGAGGAGCAAACAGGTATTACCTGCGGCAACGGAGCCGGCGGAGGCGCAGCAGCACCCATAGCAGCTGCACGACGTGCTTCCAATTCACGTAGACGTTCACGTTGCTCGCGCACGTCCCGTTCACGATCCCGGTCACGGTCACGCTCTCGTTCACGTTCACGTTCCCTCTCCCTTTCACGCTCCTTATCGCGTTCACGCTGTCGGTCGCGTTCTCTGTCCCTTTCGCGCTCCCGCTCCCGCTCCCGTTCACGCTCACGTTCCCGTTCTCTTTCGCGATCTTTGGTATCCTGGCGCCTACAATAACAAAATGTTCAATTGCCACATAACTATAGTTAATTTTTTTTTTTTTTTTACTTACTTATCCTTTTCGTAATCCTTGGATCTGGAGCGTTTACGACGCTTCTCTTCACGCCGCACACCCAGCGCCCGCTCTGCATCTTTCGAGGGCTCCTTTGGACGCTTACGCTCCTCGCGCCGGCTGCTCAACCCACTGCCATTCCTTGAGGATCCGCCACCACTGCTTCCACCACGACTTTCATAACGCTCCCGCTCTCTGTCTCTATCGCGGTCCCTTTCACGCTCTCGCTCGCGTTCGCGCTCACGCCTGCATCATTAACAGTATTAATAAATATCTTTGTCAATGCATACCTTTAGTTTTAATCCTTGTCAGTGTATTATTCTTACCCAGAACTTTTGGACATGTCCAATGCGACGCTCGGCTGCCGGCGTTTGTCCCCTGCTCTGGGAATTTATTGTGAATGAAACTCGCTGCTATAAACTCGTCAAATAGTTTAATCGCGTTTTGTGGCAGCCAATGTTGACGGTCTCTTAATTCTAAACAAATAACTAAACCTATGAAACACAACTTTTTTTTCTAAAAGTCGGCACAAAAAACTCGAAACGTTTTTGCCTTTTGCTAAAGGCTGCCACCTAATATGAAGTATTGCAGAACGTTGCTGTGAAACAGCGTTACCAGACTGTTATATATAGACTGTGATAAATAAATACTGAAATGACGAGCATTTGGTATTTTTGTTGAAAAGAATATAATTTAAATGTATATTTTAATATTGTTTTCATTTTAATAATTTAATTAATTGCTAATATTTATTTTGAAATTAATAAAATCTATTGAAAACCTAAAAAGCAATATTTAGTATTTTCAATTAATCGAACCGATAGTTAATAATACCAAATACTGTAATATCGATATCGAAAAGCACTGCGGTATCGACATTAAAAAAGTTGCCGGTGAGATTCTCGTTCTTTCTTAATTTTTCATTTAATTTGAACGGACGTGTAAAATGTCGGAGTTAAATCCGGATGAAGAAATGCCGACAACAAGCGCAGCAGCTTGTGTCGGCTTAGATGCCGTAGCTAATGAAAGTTCAGATGATGAATATTATGACGATAATGATTTGGTAAATGTTGTAACAGCCGAGGAATATTTGATGCACAAGGATGTCGTCTTTCTCGGCTACGAGAAGCGCATTTTTCTAGATATAGTGCATACCGATGGCCTGGTTGTCTGCTCCAAGTAAGTAAGCCTAACGAATCGAATACATGTTTCACCTCAAATTTTCGCCCAACATGCAGAGGCCTGCCCTACGATCGCATCGTATTGAATATTCTAAAGGTTTATGGCGATGCCGGCAATCTTGTGCTGGTCATCAACAGTTCCGAGTATGAGGAACGACACTACAAGTCTAAGTTGGAAGCCAAATATCTACACGAAGTGGCTAATACAGCGGCAGAGCGGTAAATACCTCTGTTCAGCAGTAAATGATTCCCTCTTGGTTACATTTACATAAAATTATTTATTTGATTGCAGCGAACGTGCCTACCTGGAAGGCGGCATACAGTTCATAAGCACAAGGATTCTGGTTGTGGATCTGCTCAAGCATCGCATACCCATTGAGCTTATCACGGGAATAATTGTCATGCGCGCCCATACCATTGTTGAGAGTTGCCAGGAGGCGTTTGCTTTGCGTCTATATCGCCAGGTCAATAAGACTGGCTTCATCAAGGCCTTTTCCAGCAGCCCAGAGGCATTTACCGTTGGTTATGGCCACATAGAGCGCACCATGCGCAATCTTTTCGTTAAGGAACTGTTTCTTTGGCCACGCTTTCATATCACTGTGCGTGCTTCACTGCATCATTGGAAGTTGCAAACGATTGAAACGAACATACCGATAAGCGTGAATATGCAACTGATGCAGGCACGCATCCTGGACGTCATGAACTTTCTGATCAGAGAAATAAAGCGCTTCAATCGCACTGTCGACCTTCAGGCGGTCACCGCTGAGAATTGTGTGACGCAAAAGTTTTACAAGATTCTCCAGGTGCAGCTCGATTGCATCTGGCATCAGCTCAGTGCGCAAACAAAGCTCATTGTGGCTGATCTTAAGGTTCTCCGTAGTCTGATGATGTAAGCTTGAACCATACACTGGCCAGATCTTAGATCTTATTGATAATTTTCTTTGTTTTGTTAGCTCCACGATGTATCACGATTCGGTCAGCTCGTATGCTTTCATTAAGCAATATCGAAGCAAGGAATATGCCATGAGCAACTCCGGCTGGACACTGTCCGATTCCGCCGAGGAAATCTTTAAACTCTCCAGGCAGCGTGTCTACAATGCAAGGAATGGTAAATCCTCAAAACATTTTCGGTTGCCATTTGAACTTAAATATGATTTGTTTTTTTTTTTTATTCCGTCTGCAGAATTCGAGCCAGAGCCGTGTCCCAAGTGGCAGGCACTCACCAATATATTGACCTATGAGATACCGGCAGATATGCGAAAACGTCTAGGCAAGAATCACGTGGTGTCACCGAAGGTGTTGATACTATGTCAGGATGCGCGCGCCTGCTACCAACTGAAACAGTATCTAATCCACGGCGGAGCACGCTTTCTGCTGCAGCAGGCGATGCACCACGGTGTAAACATGGGCACGCTGAGCCATAAATTCTCCATGGATAGCCAGGCATATGTTTTGGCTGCAATGACACAGCCGAAAGTGCATGCCACCCAGGGAGCTAAAGCGGCAGGACTGCCACAAACAGCGCCAGGACTGCCACAACTGGATGCACTGGCACAGGTGCTGAACAAGAAAGATCCAGATGCGCAGCAGGAGCATGAGTTGTTTGAAGAGAGCTACATGTTGACCATGACACAGCCGTTGTCCGAGCAGCCGAAGAAGCATGATCCGAATGCATCTGTGTTTGAGGTAATACCCGAATTGGAGCAATTCGATGTATCCGCAGCGGTTGCCGAGCACAGGCAGCCTCGTATTTGCCTTCAAGCCTTTAAAACGGAGCGCGAAGGGGCCATGGCCCTGGAATATACTTTGGAGCAGATGCAGCCGCACTATGTGATCATGTACAGTATGAATATAACGGCCATCCGCCAACTGGAGGTATATGAGGCACGTCTTCGTCGTCCACAAGCCGATCGAATGAAAATCATTTTTCTGCTCCATTTGCGCACCGTGGAGGAGCAATCGCATTTAACCAATTTGAAGCGTGAAAAGTTGGCCTTTGAGCTACTTATCGATACGAAATGCGTAAGTGCATCTTCTCTCCAATTGATTAATTAAGATTCTTTTATCCTCATGATGAATAATAATAATTATTTGCAGAAAATGGTTATACCCGAGTACCAGGACGGCAAGACGGATGAAGCTTTTAAACTGTACAAGAAGTATGAGGATGACGAAGTGTCCAGCAATGCCCGGACTCGTCAAGGTGCCCAGGCGGGCGCTGCATTGACCACTCCACGGATTTCACCCAAGGTGGTCGTGGATATGCGTGAGTTTCGCTCCGACTTACCTTGCCTGATACACAAACGTGGCTTAGAGGTGTTGCCCGTAACCCTAACCATTGGCGATTATATCTTAACGCCGGATATATGCGTCGAACGTAAATCGATCTCGGATCTAATTGGCTCCCTGAACTCGGGTCGCTTGTATAATCAATGTGTCCAGATGCAGCGCTTTTACGCCAAGCCGATTTTGTTGATTGAATTCGATCAGAATCGTCCATTCCATCTGCAGGGCAATTTCATGGTCTCCAATGAGATGAAGTCCGCCAATGTGGACATCGTACAGAAGCTACAATTGTTGACATTGCACTTTCCCAAGCTGCGTCTGATTTGGTCACCGAGTCCCTATGCCACCGCTCAGCTATTCGAGGAGCTTAAGCTGTCCAAGCTTGAACCGGATCCAGAAAGGGCAGCTGCCGTGGGCAGCGATGTAGCAGCCGGTGCGGCTTCCGATCATTTAAGCTTCAATAATGCCATTCACGACTTTCTCCTCCGTCTGCCCGGCGTAAATACCCGCAATGTCTATGCACTCTTGCGGCACGGCAAAAACCTGCAAGAGTTGATGAAGCGCAGCGAACATCAATTATCCGAGTTGCTGCAATCGGCTGAATTTGGAAAACTCTTGTGGAACATGCTGCATAAGGCGTATCTGCCACGCAACGACGATGTGGTCGACTCCATAATGATGCATCCACGCAGGCAGGTAATTCCCAGCCGCGCACACAATCGCTTCCGCAGAGGAGCTGCCGACGCGCGACGCGGCAGACGCTAAGCCAACAATGTGTGGAGAGTGGAGAATGGAGAATGGAGAAAGTGAAATGGAGTATGGGGAAAGTAAATTGTAGAATGGAGAGAAGAGAAAAGGGGGAATTGAGAGAGGAAGCTCGAGGGAGCGAAGAAGCAAAAACTTTGAAATATATTTAAATAATTTAAGGGAATGGAGAAAAGAGAATTGGGGGGGTTGAAGAATTGGGAGAGAAGCATGAAGAATGGAAGCTCGAGGGAGCGAAAAATGGAGAATATAGGAATGAGAAAAGAGGGAATCAGGAGAGAAGAATGAAGAATGGAAGCTCGATGGAGCGAAAAAGCAAAGGAATGGAGAGAAGAGAAAATGAGGAATTTAAGAGAGGTACCTAAAGAGAGGAAGCTCTAGGGAGCAAGGAAGCAAAGGAATGGAGAATGGGGGAAATAAATTGGGGAATGGAGAGAAGAGAAAAGGGGGAATTGAGAGAGGTACCTAAAGAGAGGAAGCTCTATTTATTAATAATTAAATTGACTGTGATGTGTACATACAACCCGCCGTCCAGAGTCTGCAGTACACAATAACTAAACAATTTACTGAATATTATTATTTAATTTATAAACATGTTTTTTTTTCTCTTTTTTAATATTTAATCTTTAATTGTTCATGTACAATTTGTTGAGTAAAGATTTTTTAAAATTTTTTTGTCAATTACAATATTTTAAATACTTTTTGTGGCATGTCAAATAAATATCCAAAGGATAAAAATAAACTACAAGTTTGAATGTGAATATTATATTAAGGAACGTTGGGCACATACCCTGGGAAACAGTTTGCATGGGGTATTTCAGCTGGAAATTGGAGGCGATCTCAATCTCGTTTCCAAATCGCTCGCAAAGGAAAACCAATCAAAGGACTTCAAAATGAACTGAATATGCATATACATACATACATTTTGCATCCAATTCCGTGGGGTAGAGATGCGGATGAGGCGGGAAAAGTCCCGTTAAGATCCAGCCAATGCCTTGGGGCTGAAGTGAACCAAATGCAACAAAATCTGTTTTCAGTTTTGTGCCCAAAATGAAGTGCATTGTGCCCGTGGCTTCCACAAAAACAAAAGGATCCCAAAGGACGCAAAACCAAATCAGGCATCGCATACGGAATCCAAAAATTCATCACCCTTCCCCCCCTCCACCATCACCCCCTTCCCCCATCAACCATCAACCAAAAATTCGAAGCAAGCCAAGAAATGGCAAAAAGTCCCAAAAATCGTTTTGTTTCGCTCGCATTGAAATGTTGTTTTAATTGCGGCTCAATCGATGGAGTCAACGGGGAGGGGTGGGTGAATCATACTATACCATACAATATCCTGTGTATATACATACATATATCCTAGCTATTTTGAGAGCGGGTGGTTGGGTTGTGTGTGTGTGTGTGTGTGGTTCTTAGCCACAGAGCACAGCCAATTCGCAAATATGCTTTGACACTGGACCGTGGGCAGCAAAGCCAATGGCATCCGCCAATAATACACTAAGATGAAAGGCCGTACGCGACTATGAGATACCCTATAATCGCCAGTGGCAAGATGTCAACAGATACCCTGTAAATAAGCTGATGGAAATTTGTGTTTGTTTAAATTAAGTTAAATTTCTATTCATTTATTTTCATATTTGTATTTGTGAATCAGAGCATGAACTGCAGATACCCTGTAATTATGTCATCATCCTGCAAATGATGTCCCTTCATAAGTACAGGGTATACAGCACTCGACTAAAATGTCCCACACATATGTTAATCAAAACCAAACAAGTAGTCGACTAACTGAATACCCTATACAGGCAAAGCATTTGTAAAAAGTCCTTTAATTTATTTTATTTAAAACTATTCGTATAGTTATTATTTTTATTTTATATTTTATTATTTTGATTTTTATTTATTTAATTTTTTATTTTTTTTTTTTTGTAAATAAATATGTGTACTTAACTAGCCGTTTTGCTGCCAAATTTAAAGGGTATTCGCTTTCTGTTTGCCAGTTGTCTAAATTACCGCACTTAGTGAATGATTCATTTGATATTCGCATTCGTATTCGCATTCGTATTCATTCAAATTTTGTGCATTCATATTTACATACGCATTCACATGCATTTGCCGCTGTCTCGCGATTGAAACGGCACACCAGGATGCTCAACTTTCTGATACCCTGTAAATTAAATTCAATTTCCGACAAAACATTAAAGATTCAAAAATAAAAATAAAAATAAAAATTGAAATAAATTCTTGCTTCAGAATAGATGCATGAAAAAAAAAATTATGCCAAATGTCATAACTCCTTTCCCCCCGAGTAGCAGGAGCTCACATTTTGTTGTATCGACTGAAAATACCTTGGAAATGTCATTGAAACAAAAAGGACAAAAAAAAAAACCATGAATAACTTTTTTTTACACTACCCTGTGAAAGTGAATAAAAAAAGAAGTGTGAGTACATCAGTCGAATGGGTATTTTAGGGTATTTCTTATAGTCGAGCATACCCTTAATTGCTTTCAAATATCTTCAGGCATATTTTCCCTTTTGCGCTAATTGTAGAGATGATTTTGATTTTCTCCTGATCTAAGTTTTGAATTCGCTACACACACACACACACACACACACATACATATGTGTTGTATATATATGTATGTATGTATTTGCAATACAAACACACACACACACACACACACACACACACACACACACACACACACACAGTTCGTAAGACCGTTAAATTTATGCTCATTGTTATTTTTTCTTTCTTTTTTTTGTTTGCGCCCAATCGCCTTGGCTTTTTTATACCGTTAACATTTACAGTGAGTGCCGTTAAATAGCGTACGATAGAAAACGATTTAAGTTTCTTTTTCTCGTGCTTCTTCTTCTTTCCGTGATGGCCATTTGCAACAATCTTGGCCTATTTAGTTGGCTTTGGCTGTTGTTGCTGGCGGATTTTTCCGAGATTTATCATTTCAGATAAGAGCGGCATTTAAAGTTTTCTATTTACAATTGCTTCCCCCCTCCCCACCCCTAACCACCCGCGTGTGTATGTATATGTGAGGGGGAGGATGGTGGGGAGGGGGGGTAATACCAACAAACACTTTAAGATTCTATGAAAACTTTTATACTTACGTTAAAATAAAAAAATTAAACACAAATTTCTGTTTTCACATTTTACTGAAAATTAAATTTAAAAAATAAATATAAAAAAAAAAATCACAAAAAGCAACGAACTTAAACAAGTTGATGGAACTGTACCATACCCTACAATCCGTTAATTACAAGGCCATAAACATTTTAATAATTTAATTTATTTATTTATTGAATGCATAATAAATTATAAGTTTAAATTATGAAAGGAAAAAAAGTGAAAATTATTATTTAAGATATTATAAATATATTGAAAGTATTAAATAGAACATAAATATTCATAAAATATTCCAATATACATACACATGTATGTACATATATATGTACGTATGCATATGTATTTATTTTGGCAATTTGACAATATTTTTTTTTTTGTTTTTTAAATTTTAATTGATTTTAAAATTTTACATTTTTTTTAAGTTTTTAATTTTTTCCATTTGACCCAAGTGAAATTCGTTTGTCAGTGTACAGATACATATGTACGTATGTGTGTGTGTGTGTGTGTGTCTGTATGCGTATGTGTGTATATGTGTGTGTGTGTGTGTGTGTGTGTGTGCGTGTCTTTTGGGTCATCAAATATGTCAAATCAGGCAACAACAATTTGGTACCTCTCTCTCTCTCCCTCTTTCTCTCAAATAAATTTCAGCCAAATATCGATTCAAATGCGCCTCGACGTGTCTCGACAAGTCTCGACGGGTCTCGACAAGTCTCGACGGGTTCTGCTGACAAATGGCCGGCGTTTTTGACTTTGACTAATGGAATTCCATACGAAGAGGTTATAAAATAATTGCTTGCCGTGCACTAATTTCAAAGGATATATTGTATAAGGAGGAAGGTGCGGAAGGACACCCGTAATATTTGCACACACGCACACAGACATACACACATTTGCATGTAGTGTGTGCGTGTGTGTGTGAAATATATTCGAAACGATTCAACTGGAAAATAATGATAATTCGATTTATTTGCGCTTGCGGCATTATTTGGCTTTATTATCCAATTTGCAACTGCTTACAAACAATCTCCCCCACCCCCCTGCCCCCTGCCCCACTCCCCCCCGGTCCCTCTCTTCCGTCACCTAAGATCCTTTCTGCCAATATCCCTCCCTTGGTTCGTCCCGTATTCACCCCCCCTTGTTGTCGTTTATCTGATGTTTGTTATTGTTTTGCCAATTAAATCAATTTGTTTGCTTTGTGCAATATCCTTTTCGATTATCCTTGAGCGCCCCCCCCCCCAAAACTATGCCACATGACCAGTGTCCCATCTATAATTATCATCGCTATCAAATCCTTTCATTCCCCTGCGCCCAAGGTACGAGTGCACAAAATTAAATTAAAATTTTGAAAAACGACTTACAAAACTATAAAAAAAAATATTTGAATTGAAATTGTTTGAAAAAGAAATTTAAGAAAAGTTGATCTTGGTCTTTGTTGGCCTTGGGATCCATCTTAAGGGTCCGTGGGTCTGCCAAAAATATTCAAGGCTCCATCAGACTGCTCCAATCCCATCAACGGGACGCTGCCGCCACTAGCAGCAAATCCGTGTGCTCCATCTTCATCCTGGGTGGATGAATTAGCCGCGTGAAGGTCGAGGATGGCACTCACAAACGGTTCCAGGACGGACTCGGTGTGATTGGTCAGCTGCCAGAGCTGAGCGCTCCAACGGCTGGGCACGCCGCTCACCTCACGTGCAGCTGCAATGCAGCTGGCGGACAACAGCGAGGGATAGATGTTGCCCATTTCATGGACGGCGAGGGTGTGGTCCGCCAAGCGAATGGTGAGCTTGATGATTGCCAGGCGCATATCCTCGTAGTTGTTGTAGCAAGTATATTTGGAAGCAGTCGTGGCCAGGAACTTGGAATAGGCTTCATAGTCCTCACGGGAGATGGCGTAGTTCGAGTATATCTCCAGGAAGTGGATGACGGTCGGACGCATTGCGTCAAAGTCAAAGTACTTCAGCATGATGCGCTCCTGCAACTTGAATTCAAAGATTGAGAAGTTGCTGTTGATGAATTGATTCATTTGAGAATAGCCTGGGACGGCATCCTCGACGCGCTCAATGTGTGCCGCCATGCGGATGGAGGTGAGTGCCACCAGCTTCAGATCGCACTGACGGATCGAATAGAAATCAAAGTAACGGTCCAGAAAGTAAACCGACAGATGCAGCACGCTGCTGCCAAGCTGAAAGTTGTGTGTGATCAGCTGACAGAGCTGGACCAAGCATGGTCTCTGGTCAATTTGCTTCGACCTGAAGAACAACGGACAGCGACGCAGCTCGGCTTCCTTCAATGTCTGGAAGACCCCGGCGGAATACTCGCCATTGCGCGTGATCGGGATGCCATAGGTCACCAGGCCCATCATTTCATCTCCGAGTAGGGAATCGGCCATTTTCCTAAAAAAAATAAATTTTTTCGATTATAAAAAACTTTTGAAAATTGGAAAATGGAAATTGAAAATTGGAAAATGGAAATTAGAAAATGCAAATTGGAAAATTGGAAATTGAAAAATGGAAATTGAAAGTTGGACTATTTTTGTGAGAGTGAAAATTGTTTAAAGAATTTTCGAGTTTTGATTTCAGTTGTTGTCGGGACGAAGTCTGGAAATATTGTGATTTGTTTCCCAATACACCTTACGGCACCACTTGACTTAAAACACCCGGAGCTCCCCCTTTGTACCCCGACGGATAACTGGAAAGGCAAATCCATTTTCAACACAGTTTTGAAAAGTTTTGCCGTAAAAGTCAGTGCAAATAAAAATTGAAACATAAATTGAATTTTGACCATGTCGCGATATCGTTATGGAGACTTAATACTGGAGGCGTTCCTGGAATTTCGCCGCCCCATGACCATGGACGAGGTGGTGGAATATGTGGCGGAAATGACCGAGAGCTCCATTGTAGACGTACGTCTTCCGGTCGATAATACACTCACAGCAGCCTGGTTGCATGGCTTTGTGTTGCGGCAAAATGATCTCTACTCCCTAACATCAGCCGAGAAGTGTGAGGATGAGCATGAGCATGACCATGAGCCGTATCATACCATACATACACCTAGTCTTGGTAGTACATCTCACCGAAGACGTTGAGCCCATTTCAATGATACGCGCTTTTTTGGCCAAAATGAATTTCTGCTTCAATATAAAGACTATTTGCTTCTGAAGAATTTCTTTTATTTGGGGGAAAAACTGGACTAGACTCTGGCAGCATTACGGAGTATCTCTTCATTTTCCTAGAGAGTATCTCTTCTCTTCGTGTTATATAATTTTAAATATATCTTTTATAATAGTTATACATTAAACCTGAGTAAAACATGAGACTATCTGACGCGATGGAATTGTGACTTCAACAAGATATTTTAGAGGTAAAGCGAAATGAAAAAGAGGAAACTTCTTTGCAAAACTTAGATGAGAGCTACGAGTGTTCAGATGTGAAAAAGATATCGAAACGAGTTTATAATACTTATTATAATGCCAATTATATATAATAATGCCGTAAGGCCATGGATTATTAATTGTATCTTCAATCTCAACTCAATTAGGAAAGCCAAACTTGTCTTCACTTTCACAAAATATTTCGGCATTTCGTCGAGCAAATTACTTTTGGGACCTGTCCCTGTCCCTCCACCCTATCAATATCATGCTAAAGATTTGGCCAAGACCACCAGGATGCGGTCATTTCACTTTTGGCCTATTTCCTATTGATTTCGAGGGGAAAATAAAAATAAATAGACACACACAAAAAAAAAAATAGAAACATTTCGCTTTGTTGTGCGCCCTTTGCCATTTACTTGAGAATTCCCCAAAGTCAACAATACCAAGAAATTGGAGCTGGACAACAGCTTGGCCAGAGGGTTTGGGCGTGGGCGGCGATGGTGGTGGCAGGATCTTGTTAAAATTGTGGTCCAAGCCATGTTGTGGCTGCTAACTTATAACGCGCTTCACTTGCGTTTTCGCTAAAAGCCAAACAATTTAGGTCATTTGACCAGGCCAACGATTCACCTCGTCTCATCACCCAAAGCTAAAGCAAAAGCCGACCCCACTCCACCCCACACAACACACCACTCTCAGCCAAATGCAGACCCATCGGCATTTTCCAAAAACAACCCAAACAACAAAAAAAAAAAAAAAAAAACTATTAAATCACATTTTACGAGCGTTAAGTGCACAATTAAAAGCATTTCGTTTTCTTCACAGAAACAAAAAGCAAAAAGCACAAAAATAAAATAAAAGAAGAAAAAATGAAAGCAAAGAAGAAAGAAAGGAAAACCACCCGGAACAGCTATCCAGAATCACCTGAAGCCAGACATTTCTGCGTTTCAGTTCCTCAGCCACCTCATCTCCCATCACCCATCACCCCCCATCGCCCATCGCCCATTTCGTCAGCTTCTTTTTGTAATTAAATTTGCAACACAAAGTTGAAACATGGGTTGCACGTTGGGCTTATTTCTCGTCGCTTCTCGGCTTGGCTTGGCTTGGCTTGGTTGCTTTTGCTGGTTCGGTTCTGGTTTCTGGTTCCGTAAGTGGTTCTCGACTCACTTGATTTTGGGTGGAACAACAACGACAACAGAAAAAAAAAACTAAATCGATTATGGTTTGATGTAAATTTTTGGTAGCACGCAATCTTTGAGAGACTTTTACAAAATAAAAACAAAGTAGAGTGCTGTAGTTGAGCGTGTCCGACTACCAGATACCCTTGACTTAAGTTCCAAATATTCTCTCATCCCCCTCTATCTCTCTCTCGCTCTCTCTGTTTTTATGAGAGATGAGATGTGGGCTATGCCAAAAATCAAAGCAGCGACAGGCCAGCCGGACAGACATTGGATAAACCTATAAAAGATACTTGTATGTACATACATTTCAACAACTTGCTGATACCCTTTTTAGCCTTTTTTTCTCCATAGGCCAGAGGCATTAAAGCGGCTACAAAAAGGAAGAAACTTTTCGCCGCAATCCCCCGCTCAGCCCTTTTCTGTCCTGTCCCATCCCGTCCCGAGTCCTTGTTCTTATATTGTAAATGAAAAGGAAGAGCGGCTTATTCGGTTGGTAAGCCGCTTGCTTTTTGGGATTTGAAATCCCAATTAAACTAGATGTGATTGTGGGAGCTTGAAGCTTACATCTTCTACCCTAACAGAGGGTAGCTTAATTATGTTGCGACCTTTGCAAAATTAAAAACTGTTTTATCAAAAACTTATATTTAGAAAATAAAAAATAACATATCCAACATTTAGCACAGTTTATAGAGACAGATACAGATGTCAACATACATTACAAGAGAAAGTACACTTACAAAAAAAAGTGTCTTAAATTATAGAAATTTATTTATGATAACTAATAAATATATTTTTTGATTCTTAAATTTAAATTTAAAAATATATTTATAATTTGTCTTTTAAATTCTAAATATTTCCACAGAAAAAAAAAAGAATTCTTAAAGACGAAGAAATATTGTTTAAACGAAATAATAATTAAATTGCAGTGAAAGGTATAAATTTGTATTGTATGCATGTATGTGTATATGAAATTATTTTCTATTTTCAACGAGCTGCCTTACTATCGGGCTATTGGCTATGGGTGGACGGGGGGAGGGGGGGGACGGGGTGTTGTGGCAAGGGGGCAGGAACCTGCTACTCGTATTAAAACGCAACTAACTTAGTCATATGAACTTAGTAGGCGTGTGAAGTGCACACTTAATGGGCTATTGCCTGAGGTTGAGCTCGCCTCAGCGGGATGAGGTGGTGGGTGGTGGGAGGTGGTGGTGATGGCGAGGGGTGCTTCTTCGTGGGGTGGGCATATGAAGTACTGCAGGCAGCTCGTATCACTTCTTTTGCCACTTTAGCCGGAATTTCAGCCTTAGCTCGAACTGCAGTTCGGCGTCTTCCAGTTTCCTCCCCTCCCCTCCCCACCAACCATCCTCCACCCACACACACACACACACACACACACACACACACACACACACACACACACACACACACACACATACATATATACAAGCGCCTAAGTGCGGAAACATGTTCAAGTGTGTTGAAAATGGAAAGCGCTGTCCCACTGGGTCTTTTACTTCTTCATCGCCTTCATTTTCCATACCCTGCCCCCTCCCCTCCCTCCCCTTCTGATCAATCTCTCTCTCTCTCTCTATTTGCTTTTCCGCTGAGCCTGAGCAACTATCAAACGCGCACAAATGGGGTATATTCGACATTTACGTATCAGATGTGACAAATGTCTAGTTTTATTTTTTTTTAATCATTAAATCTTTTATTTTACGTATAAACGATTTTAAAAGTTTATAACATTTATTTTAATTTTATTTGATTTTAATATTTAAACTTGAATGTTTTTATTTTATTTGTATCACAGTTATTATAATAGATTAATAAATATTTCTTGTATATCCAATTAAATTTAAAATTCTTCAAATGATTTATTTATTTTTTGGGCCTTGGGTATTTTCTAGTCTGAAATTTTCCTTATATGAATTTCAATTCTTTATTTTTTATATACATATGTATTTTATTTTTACATTTTCGTTAACGTTGCGATGACGTCACAGTTCCAACATTTGATGATATAAAGCAACAAAAAGGACCAACGACCAAAGACCAAGGACTAAAGAGAATCAAAAAGAGCAGCCCTGAAATTGGCATTAGCTTTGGCGAAAAGGAGCGAAAAGGAAAGCTTTCTACGTTTTGTGTATGTCAGTGCATCCTGATAACCTGCTGTGTCCTGGTGCTGGCCACAAAGGTCGGGGATTGGCAGGATGTCGGCACGCCAGGATAACAGGATAACTAACTTACCCTCGCAGGCTTTAAAGTGCAACATTTATGCAGTTTGTTGCATGTTTGGACATGTATGTACGTGACATTTTGGACAAGTATGCGCACGTTACAGCCAAACATGCTAAACAGGATATGCACAGCGAGTCCTTTGTCTTTGCTCGTTAGCTTTGTAACAAACCGAAACCAAAGCACAAGCACAAATAAATCGAAAAAATAAACTGAGTGCAAACAAACAAAACATCAAAAAACAAAAAAAAAAACATGAAAAAAGGAAACTCTAAAGAATATAAATAAAACTCTTATAAATACACTTAGAAAAATTATTTTAAAAAATCAAGCTTCAAAATTATTCAATTTTTTATGTAGGAAATAATATTTTTGAAAAATTATGCTTTAATTTTAAGATTGTTCAATATGAAATAAATAAAAGCTCAAGCAACATTTTCGTAGTCTTGAAAAGTTTTCAAGATTTAAAAATTGACAAGAAAGCTTTAATGTGCTTTATGGGAATTTAATGAGCGTCAAGGTCATTAATAAGCTTTAATGCGCTTTAAAGTGTCTAAATGAGCTTTAATCACTTTAATAAGCTTTAATGCGCTTTAAAGTGTCTAAATGAGCTTTAATCACTTTAATAAGCTTTAATGCGCTTTAAAGGGCGCTTTTATGAGTCTTAACAAAAAGAACTTGATTGGCCTCATGAAATACCTCAATTTATGTGCATTAGCCCAACAATCGCAGTGGGCCATAAAGTGTTTATATAATGTCCTGTCATGATTACAAGGGTCAGGTCAGAGGTCAGACTGTCCGCACTTGTAAGCCCGGAAACGGAATGCTTAAATCGCAAGTCCTGCGACTCATAAAAGCAACATGCCATAACTAATAGGGCACTTTCTTTGGGTTTGTTTATTCCGGTTTATTTTATTTTTTTTTGCTTCCCTTCTTTCTTTCTATATATTTGTGTTATAATTTTTGCTATTGTCCTGTTGTCCTGCTGTCCTGTCGTCTTATTGATACGCTCCAAAATTGTTTTTGATTATTTCATTTCATTTGGCCCACAACATGTATGTGCACCTGCGAATTATGGGCCCGGATACGGGCAATTGATGGGCAAAGCTGGATGGAACTGCCTAAAAGCGTCGCCCATTAAATAAATACGAACTAAAATGCGAGCGAGCGATTCGTAAAGGGGGATCCAAGGAATATTCAACCAGGTTTCCAACCAAACATTCGCGCACAAGAAGTTCAAATAAAAATGCATAATTCAAACTTAATGCTAACGCACTCACTCCCTCCCTCTCTCTCTCGCTCTCTCTCTCTTTCGGGGTGTATGTTTAAATCAAATATTGGGAAACGTAGTTGTAGTACGTGCATATAAGCCTGGTATTATGTATGTATGCGTATGCCGGTCCCTGCTCGGGCGCCAGCAGAAAAAGCGAAAACCGTGAAAGAAAAATAAAACCAAAAAAGAGAAGACAAAAAAAAATACATGGTACAACGTGACAACGAAGCATAAATACCCTTGTCTAAAAATACCAATATTTAAAAGCAATTATTTATTCCTAAAAACATAAATTAAACATTAAATAAATTAAAATTAAATTAATTAAATAATAAAAAGAACTTTTTCATTTTATATTAAAATACAATATAATAACTATTTCGTCAACAGTTTTTGTTAAATTCAGATTAATTGCATTATTTTGTTATAAAAAATTTAACAATTAACTAATTACTCGTATGTAAATAAATCATTTGAAAATGTCTCAAGTTGCACGTAATTTCGCTAGGTGTACACCTGGATGGAACTTGTTTACGCAGGGAATGCGTTATATGGTATATGCATGCATATGTATGTGCGTATGGTAAAGAAAACGAAGAGAGGGGGAAAAAAACAATAAAACATAAAAAATAAAGTATAAAACGAAAACGAAAATATCAAATAAAAATTCTGCACAATTGTGAGAAAAATATCGAAAGAACCGCGGAAATTTTGCTATAAAATGTTTATTATACGGCACATAAGCCGCTTACAATTGAGGCTGGCAAATACCAGGGCTGCAGTTCACGTGGGTGGGTATTAAAGTTTCACACTCATGCATTCGGCATCCTGCATCCTGAATTCTGAATCCTGAATGCTGCATCCTGATGCATTTGCTGATGCAGTTTATCTATTAGCCTGCCCTTCCTTCCATTTATTTAACTGAATTTCATCGCAACTCATTTCGCTCTGTCGCTGCGTGAAATTTCATTTGTAAATATGAGAAAGCCCGAGCAATGCTCTCCCACTCTCTCTCTCTCTCTGTCTCTCTATCTCTAATACAGAGTGCTTGTTGAGAGGGGGGAATAGGGGTATTCGATAGTATTCCATTGGAATTTCTGGCTTGACTATTGCTGTTTATTTATTTAAGCAATTGCCGCCGCTGTCAACAAACAGCGCACATTGATGGCTCCAATGATTGGGTGTAAAAGTCGAAATGGGTGGAGCAAAACTCGATGAAAGGTGGCATTATACTAAACAAAACAAAACAAAACAGAACAGAAAAAAAAGAGAGAAAACGAATATCGAATGGGAAATGGTAATGGTAATAAAAGACTTCTAACATCTTGAACGGCTCTTCAATTGGACAATTTCATTTTTTTGTTTATCTTTTGGTTGTAGCTCTTGCAACTTTTCATTTTGCTCATTTACATTTCCCATTTCCCCATTTCCCCAATTCACATTTTCCATTTTCCATCTACCATCTACCATTTTCCTCCATTTACCAAGTAAATGTTGTGCAAAAGCAATAAAAATAAATATAAATATAAAAATAAAAGTAAAATGTCCTCAATGTTTGCGACAGCTTCCACCCAGAAAAGATATAGGGTATTTTTTGATATAAAACTGAAACTGTGTAACTGCAACTGAAACAGGCATCGTTTGTGTATCGCGAACAATGCTTAAAGGTGCCTATATACCCTGTAAATGCCAGAAGACAGAAGCCAGTCTGAAGAGTAAGAATTTATTGCAAACGTGATGAAAATGTTGCCCTTATTTTTTCTATTAAACAGTCAATCCCCCAATTGCATACCCTGTAAATTTGGGTTGATGTTTTCAAGAGATTGATACCCTGGAAATTGAAGAAGCTGAACCTGTTGAGAAGGTACTTAATAGCAGGCTGAATATTATTGCAGTTTACCCTGTAAATTACAATACAAAAACAATTTTGAATTTTTATACAAAATAATGATTTAACAAACATTTTTATACGTGCACACTGCACTACAAAATTTACAGGGTATATTTTAAGCCCAGCATTTAAAAAAAAAGGTTAAAGTAGAAAGTAGTGTATATTCCTCAGCAAAGCAAATGGAAGTCTATTAAATTAAAGGAAATTTATGGTTTTGCGGTAATCTCTCTCTATCTCTCTCTCTATCTCTTGCTCTCTCTTCCTTTCTCTATCTTTCTTTTTTTTTTCTATCAATATTCACATTGATTAAGAGCCTGATGGTAAAGTCCAGGAAAAGACCCCTTTAAAAAAAAAACAAAGGAAGTAAAAACCATAAATGAAGTTGGAAAAACCGAAGGATTTAAAATGAGAAAAGCCTCTTAAGTTTGTGGATTAACAAACTAAGAGATACTCTGTAGATGATAGAGAGAAAAAGGAAATTGGGTTGATTTAACTGACTTGAGGCAAATAATTGTGGCTTACTTTTGTTGTTGTTTTTCCTTTCCTTTTTTTTTCTATTAATTAATTAGAAAAGAGAAAAAAATAAATATTGAAAATTCTTATAATCATTGCCTTTGTCTATTTTACAGGGTATCTCGGTAAATTTGGAGGGCCTTTCGGGCCTGAAGCTAGACTTTATGATAAGCTGTCAAAATGGGACAATAAAAGGCCACGCCCACTCTCTACTCCTCACACCTTTCTGCCCCACCTCTCCCCCCTTTTCCAGAGAGAATACATAAATTAAGGGGCTGCCCCTTTAACTGGGATGCCGAACAGTATGCCTCAACTTTTCGACAGTTTTGCGCTAATTTGTTAGCCATTAGACCGAGGCGGTGCTGCAGGTGGGTGGAGAGGGAGAAAATAGTATATGGGCGAGAAAAGGAAACATGCGGTTAAAAGTGAAATGACAACAAACAGCGTGAAAATGGAAAAAAGAGAAAAAGACAACAAAGAAAAACAAACTCAAAAGAGATCCTACTTAACGTCTGTTGGCAAACCGAAAGTCAAGGCAGACGCGGATGTTGTGCCACAACTGGTCAACGACCTCCTCATCTCCCCGTCCGCGACCCCTCTCCTCTTCAATCCACTCCACCACCCGCCCTCTCCGTTTCGCTTGTCCATGTGATAAATGAAGGGGAAGCCACGGGCCTTGGCTAGCCTTGTCGCATATCATGCACATGAATAGGACAGGGGGGCATGCCACATGCCACATGCCACAAGCAGAGGTGGGGGAGGGAGGTTCAATGTGCGACAAGTATATTAAATGGAATGGCGTAAACTAAAATGGCATTCGCCATTTTGTTTTAAATATAAACACAATAAATAAAAATATACAAAAAAAAAGAACTCCACACACTAGAAAAGAAAAACAAAAAAAAAAAAAATAAATAAATATAAAAAAATAAAATAAACTTCAGTGCACCGAATATTTGATACCCTTGCAATCATATTAAATTAATTATTATATATATATTTAATTTTTATATATTATTATATTATATATTATATATAATCTGAATCGAAATCTTATTATTATATTGTATTATTAATCGGATTTCGTTTCACATTTGGTTAATAAATGTATGTACATAACCCACGACAGAATCAACATACCCTTCGCATGGGTATTCAAATATAAGAAGAAAAATAAATAAATATATATATATAAAAGCTCGGCCAAATGTTTGGGCTGTAAAAATTGTTTACGACCACTAAAAGGAAACCGCGAAACACGATGCAACAACAACAACAACAACAACAGGAGGAGCAGCAAATTACAACGAACGTGTGCTAAACGAGCATGACCGACTGGCAGATACTCTGTGACAACATCTCATAAGCAATAACTGCCTGCATACATACATACATATGTTAATGTATTTATATAAATTTATTTTATATTTAACATTAATAGTTTTGGAATTAAAAAAAAACATCTTGAGCTATGGAAATAAAATACCCTTTGCAGCCGTTCTATTTATTTATAAGGGTATTGCCTAAGCAAAGACTGCTGACTGTGCGTGTATGTGTATGTAGCTTGCGGTTGCCATATTGCGACAATTTCACGTGCATGCAAAAAGACAGAGAAAGCGAGAGACAAAGGGAGAAAGAGAGAGAGAGAGAAAGTCAGAAGAGAAGAAAATATGTGATGTCATATTTTTTTTTACAAACTATTTAATTTACTTTTTTTCTCTTTTGTTTAACAAATATCAAATGAAAATTGAAGTTTTTTTTCAAGCAAACACTTTTCACTTACTTTTCGCAACATTTTTCGAAAATTGAAAAAGCAAAACTTAATTTATTCAACACAAAACGTGAAAAAAGAAATGCAGCAAGCCGATCGAATGGAAATTATCAACCGGAATCGGTCATTATACTCAAAAGTCTGTGAATAATATAAAAAAGTGTTTGAAAATCATTTTAAACATAATTTTCGTGCTTTCTTTTAAATCAGAATTTTTGGGCAATTTAAGCTGAAACTTAGTTTTTACGTTTTACGTTTTATGTTTTGTGTTTTAGGTATTATTATTATTAAGCTTTATTTGTAAATTTTTTTTTTTTTTTTTTGTTTTATTTAAATCCTATTTACGGGCACTTTTCGCAACATAACCTCAACATGTGCTAAACATAACCTCAAAATAAAAGAATCGCAAGCACAACTTATGCTAAACACAACCGAACCTAACCTAACATAACCTAACCACACTAACCTCCACTTAATTTCAAGCTAAACAATAATTTTAAGCTTACATCTGGCATATTTGCGTCCAAAATCCACTTAGCTGAATTTCAGCTTTGGGGCCGCAGCGTCCAACTGGAGCCCAAGTCTGGAGTTTGGGGGGGGGGGGGGGGGGGGGGGGGGGGGGGGGGGGGGGGGGGGGGGGGGGGGGGGGG
>JBAMCR010000101.1:0-59023 GCA_037075045.1 Mulgravea parasiatica
GGCACAGCCACAGTGACTGAGGCAGCGACAGCGACAGCGACAGAGGCAGAGGCAGAGGCAGCGCCAATAACATACAGACAGACAGCCTGTCACCGTTAATAGTTGTGCTTTGGGTGCAACAGAACGCTCTCTTGCATCTTGCTCTTTCTCTCTCTCTCTCTCTCTCTCTCTCTCACCTGTCTCTGTCTCACCCTCTCTCTTTGTGAACCAACAAAACATCTGACGCTGTGTGTTGTACCGCTAAACAGCTGAGACGGAAGCGATCAGAGATCTGAGGATATAATGTCCGCGGACTCACCACGACGCCATCATAGCCATCATACGTCTGGCGTTGGTGGAGGTGGAGGTGGCTCTGGAATGGTGGGTTTGCGCGGAGGGGGCGTGGCAATGCCAGCAATTGTGCCGCCACAAACAGTAAGCGATCGTTCCATATTGGATTCGGCAATTGGATTTATCAATGATGTAACGCTGGTGCATCAGCCGTTGCAGGACCCAAAGGATACGATTACATGGGCACGCTTTGAGACAAATGCGGATGTTAGCGATCCTCGCTTCGGCGACGATTGGGAACTGGAGGGCAATGCAGCGCCACCATTATTGCTTATACTTGGCTATGGTCTTGGCGTACAGGTATGGGCCATACCCGCCAATGGAGAGGCTGTTGAGGTGTTATCCTGGCGACATGGCGTTGTTACCGCACTTCGTGTACTGCCAACGCCGGCAACGGCGGCAACCGCTCTTGATGACAACGGCCGTGCCGATGAGCCAGTAGATTCATTTGCCGATAAACGTCCACTTGTTGCTTTTGTTGATGGCGGCAGTGCAGCCGCAAGCAGCTTATTATCTGGTGGCAGCAGTGGTGGCATTGGCGGCGGTGGTATTGGCGGTCACATGTCTGGCGGCTCCAGTTCAGGTGGCGGCGGCATTGGCATTGGTGGCATTCCGGCTGCATCTACTCACTTCAGTGCCGTCAATTTTGTATCACTTAAAACGGGCGCTCAGGTCAAGACAATTAAATTCAAGAATCCGGTGCTGGACATACAGGCCAATCGTTCAGCGGTTGTCATTAGCTTCCACGAGCGCTTGGCCGTATTTGATGCTCGCACGCTGGAGGATCGCTTAACCATTACCACCTGCTTCCCCAGTCCAGGGTAAGTTCCATTTAATTCGCAATTTGCAATTCAATTTCAAAATATTATTTACGAAAAACAAAATGTCTATGCTTGCAGAATCAATCCCAATCCCATAGCGCTTGGACCACGTTGGCTGGCATATGCGGAGCACAAGCTGCTCCATTCCAAACGTAGCGGCGGCGGTTGCGATGGTGAAGGCGTACCAAGTTATACGGCAACGGTGCTAAATGCTGCCAAATCCTTTGGCAAGGGACTGCGCGAACTGGGTGAACAGGTGGCAGCCGGCTTCACTGGCACCAGTGCTGGCAGTGCCAACAGCTCGAAAAGTAGCAGCTTCGATTCGGCCACTGGCGGAGCGGATGCCAAACAATCAGGCGTTGTCACCATTATCGATGTCAAGGTATGTTATAAACAATAGCTAACTGAGAACTATTCCATCAATTCATTTATTTATGCATTTCTTTAGCATCCTATCAAGGATTATAGTCCAACAACGGGCACACCGCTTAGTGCAACGGGCATGCACGGCAATCCTGATCCGATTGTTGCGCATTTTGTGGCACATAGTGAGGCGCTGGTTGCCATGGAATTCGATAGCTCTGGCATGCTGTTGCTGACGGCAGATCGACGCGGTCACGACTTTCATGTATTTCGGATTCAACCGCATCCGGTGGGGTCCAGTTTGGCAGCTGTGCATCATTTATATGTGCTACATCGTGGCGATACGAGCGCTAAAGTTCAGCATATTGCCTTCTCACTGGACTCCCGCTGGGCGGCAGTTTCAACGCTGCGTGGCACCACACACGTCTTCCCCATAACGCCCTACGGTGGCGCCATGGGCGTACGGACGCACACATCGCTGCATGTGGTTAATAAACTGTCGCGCTTCCATCGCAGCGCCGGCCTTGGCGCTGACGGACGCTCCAGTTCACCCATATCGCATTCGGAGAGCACAACATTTGTGCAATCTTTGCAGCCGTATCATAATCCAACATTGCCACCATTTCCACGGCCCGCTGTCGTCCAACCGTTGGCCCAGCTACGTCAGCCATTCACGTTGGGATCACCGCCCGGTAGTGCCACACTGGGTAGCGGTAATAGCAGTGGCACTGGTGGCAGCGGTGCGAGCAGCGGCGTTAGCTCACATCAACGCCAGCGCTTATCATCGCTATCGGATGACAGCGGTAAACCATTGAGCGTCTGTGCCACCTTTGCCAAGTCGCGCTCCTGGCTGCTAGAGCCGCCGACAGCGACGCGCGAGGCGCCACATCGTGTCCAACGCAAGGCAGTCGATTCGCTCTTTGTTATGGCCGGACATGGAGCGCTTATACAATACGATTTGGACACGAAATTAGCCTCAAGTGAGTTTAAAACCAAATCAAATCCTTTAAATTGAGAAAATCATTCATTGATCTCCATTTTTTTTTTTTTTGTTTTTGTTTCAGATGTTGCCAAAGAAAAGATTTGTGATGATACGCCTATTGAATTGGAGGTGGAAGCGAAGGCGCAGTGGAATCTGGGCCGGCGCAAGGATGGATCTCAAGAAATAATACCACCGCTAGCACTGGACAATTGGTTGATCAAGGATCGTCATGCCAGCTTGCTAATGGACAGTGCCCATCATTTTGATGAGCTGGACGAACGGGCCGAGAGCTGGTTGGCCCAGGTTGAAATTATAACGCATGCGGGACCGCATCGTCGTCTCTGGATGGGACCACAGTTTGTTTTCAAGAATTATAATACGCCAAGTGGGTAAGTGTGAACCAACCAATCGATCGAGCGAGGTGCGATTCGAAAGTAATCGAATTTGAACCCAACGACTAATTTTTTTTTTTAATTTTTATTTTTATTTAAAAATTGTTTTATTGAATTGTATTTTCGTATGAATTAGTTCCAATTTGAACCATGTGGATGCAGAGGCTGTGGAAATAGGCGTAACCAAAACAACAACCACAACGCTGCCATCAACGGCATCATCTGCGTCTGCATCGATGACACCGACTGGTGCTATTATCGCCACCGTGGAGCGCTCCAGTCCGTTGAATATGCCACTAAATGCAGCTGCTGCTGCTGCTGCTGCTGGTGCATCTGTTTCAGCCACTGGACGCACTGGTGTTCCAGTGCTAATTGAATCCGGTTCGTATAGTAAGTACATTCAATCCAAATGCGATAATTATTCACAAATAATAACAAATTGTTGAACCGGCTAATGCAGGCAGCATTGAGCAGAGTCCCAAGCTGATGGATCGCTTTCGTCATGGTCATCTGGACTCGGATTATGGACATGGCGATATGCGCCTCAAGGAAGATCTGGCGGATGCAATGCGTGAATCACCATCTACGGCCGCAGCGCGTCGTGAAACGGGTAAGTCGCAACATAATACATAATACTATATTTAATAGAATTTAATTTTTGTTTTCTTTAATATTAATTATTAACTTTTATAAATGTGTTCAAATGTAAATGTTAATAGTATTTTTTTTTTCTAACGAATATTTAATTTAACAATTATTAATTTATTATTCCTTTTACTATGTTGTAAAAGGATTTCTTGCAATTAATTCAAAATGTATTTAAAAAAAAATATGTACTATATTAAAAAATGTTACAATGTTACAAAAACGAAATTCACATTTGAACACACGGCTGTAAAAGTACAATAATATAAAATATATAATTACATAAGTAATAACAATTTTTTTTTGAAATTTGATTAATTTGTTGTTAATTGTTTTTGTTTAAAGCTCCTGAAACGTTGCCTGTTTGAAATGCATCTTTGATTTCGGTGCCTGGTTACGTTCTTGAGTTTTATTCATTATTCGTATTGTTATTTTAATTGTTTGTTGAATATTTCGTTATTATTATTTTGTACTATATAAAATGTTAATAACAGTTTATATTGTAATTTTTAAAAATCATTTGTAATTTGAACGCTTTATGGAACAAAAAAAAAAAAAAAAACAATAGAGAAAAAAAAACAAAATAGAAACAAAAAATGGTGTATTATAATGAAAACACCACGAAATTGGCATTGGTTTCTTCTTAAGTTGTGTTCAGGCGACAATTGCAGTGATTTTTCCGTTAACCCGATGATTCATTATTATTCCCGTTATTCGATGTTCACACTTACATCATTCATTCAGCATTGTGCGCTGTGCTTTTATCTTGTAGTGTATCTGTATGTGTGCGTGTGTATCGGTGTGTGTGTATTTGTACATTATTTTTTTTTATTATTATTATTTCAACACAAATTTTTAAACATTTTAAACCATTTTTTTAAAACTCTTGTAGCTTTAGTTTTTAATTTGTATTCTTTCTTTTTCATTAATTTTATAATTATTTCTTGTTAGTCCGTTAGTTTTATTTGGTGTTTTGTGTATTGTGCAGGTCATACTTACCATAAAACAAAAACCCAACTCAGCTATAAATATAATAATAATATATTATATGTATAGTATTAAAAAATAAATTAACATATTCCACATTTATTTAATAATAACAAATAAATTTAAGCTAACCTCAGACAAGTTTTTTATAAGTATTGCTTAAACGACAATTTAAAAATTAGATAATTTTCATACACAAACACACTCATATATATATAAAATTAAGGAAAATTATACATACTTATTTGATTTCTAGTTGAGTTATCTGACACTATTTTTATATTAATTTTTTTTTTGTTTTGTTTCTTGTTTTTGTGTGATTTCTTTAGTTGTTTAGGGGACTCCACGTCTGGTAGGATTTTTTTTTTTTTTGAGTATTTTGGACTTTGTCACTTTTCGAAAACACACACACACATAAATATATAGATATATATTTTTAAACCATATACAACCATGTATGCATGCCCCTTCAGAAAATAAATATGTAAATTAAATCAAGATCTGGAAAACAAAAACCAAAAACCAAAAACATTTTGTGCTTCTCTTTCAGCAAGAATCATCGAACCATCGATCATACCCAAAAATATGCAAAATTTTTACAAAAATTATTATACAAATTACAAAATATTCGAAACGAGACAATTTCAATAATTTCGAAATCTTATCATTAACTGCAATTGCTTTATATACGTCCCCCATACGCTCCCGTTCCCCTTGCCCAAACCTAACCTTTACACAGGTGTAAAAGGCGAACTTCTATTTCTATTTCTATTTGTATTTGTATTTCTTCTTCTTCTAGTATTTCATTTTCTACTACTTATTCTTACTTCTCTGCTGCATCTGAAACATCTTGGTCTGCTTCTCCCCATTTCTTCTCCTGTTTTGCGCTTCATTTTATTGGGCTTTTTCCTCGTTTTATGCTTGCGTCGTGTTACAAAAAACAAAAACAAAAAAAATGTACAAAATTTTCAATTGTTAACGAGTGCGAGTGAGACAAAGTGTGAAAGATAAAGAGCGAGAGAGTGCGATTGAGATGGAGATGGAGAGAACGAGACAGAGAACAGTTCAGAAGAAAGAGCACATAATTTCAACATGAATCTCGAATAAAAAGCCAAAGCCATTTAATTTCGTTTATCTACCAAAAAAAAAAAAAAAAAAAAAAAAATTAAAACAATAATAATAATTATTATAATACAATGATAAATGTATTTTTTTTTGTTTTTTGTAATTTTAAATCCAAATCTAAAAACAAAAAATAAAAACCTTTTTTATTTCGAATTTCCTTCCAGTTTTGATTTCGTTTTAACTTTTTCAATTTCCAAAAAGCGCTTTTACTTTTTACGCTTAACTCACTGGAAAATGCAAATGAAAATCGAAAAACAACACTCAAAAGAAAATTTATTAATACTAATAAAAACAAAAAAAAAAAAAAAAACTTGTAGCAAGCATTTCACATAGCAAGAAAAAAATGTAAAAACACTTTTTGTTTATCCGTTTTTTTTTTTTGTTTGTTTGTTTGTTTGTTTTGAGTTGCGTTGCATTTGCCTAAAACATTTAATGACAATGCATTTTAATTAGTAACAATTAATTTTTAATCGTTATTCCCATTTTGTTAATGCTGTTTATAAACAAATGCCAAAAACAATTTTTAAGTTTCAAGTTACAGTTCAAAGAAAAAGAAAAACAAAAACTTTAAAATCATTTAAAAAAAAACAAAATAGAAAAATAAATAACAACAAAAAGAAAAAAAACGCCTTTGGCTTTTTGTTTTTATAACAATCAAAAAAAAAAAAAAAGAAAATTTGTTGTATGGAAAAATGCGCTTTTCTCATAATTTGTTTTCTTCTCTTCTCTTCTCTTCTCTGTCTCCTGTACGAAATATCAAACGATCGCCCGCCTGCTCGAACGTCCTTTTGCTATTGTTGTTAATTTAATTGCAACAACAGCAACTGCAACAGCAGCAACTGCAACATCAGCAACAACAGTTGCCACATTAGCAACATTAGCAGCAGCAGACACAACAGCAACAATCACGGCAACAACATGCGACAATGCCTGCTACTATGACGCACTGGCGGAACATGACGCCGATGAGGATGAGTACACGCAACGCGACACACAGCTGCATGATAGAGTGATTGAGGCAACATCAATGAAGCTGCACAATGATCCCAGTGCTGCAACAATGGCCGCATTGGCATCGGTTTTGCCAAATATTTGCAGTTATGATCAAACGCCGCCGCCGATGATGCGCATTGAGAAAATCGTGAATCCATTGGGTACCGTTACGAATGTTAATGCCGGCATTAGCGGTGAATTGCAAACGGATATGCTCGATGAGGTCGTTGGCCAATTGGCTGCCGAGGATTGCGTCATCCATGAGAATTGCGATGAGGCACTGTTTCGCCCAGTTGTGGCCATATTCTGTGATGAATTGGCCGAACAGCGTAAGCATGAGCTGCAGCTGCAGCAATTGGACGAGGCAACGGCCAGTCGACAGCGTGCCGCTCAAGAGGAGCACAATAAGCCGCCTGTTGTTTTGGCCAATAAGCTAATTGTACCGGTAATAGCCAAGGAAGTGGATGAGGTCTTAACACAAAAAGAGAAACAACAAAAATCACTTAAATCCCAAGCAGCAGCTGAAGATGCGGCGCAAGCGTTACGTTTTGCCCAATTGTCGCATTTAAATAGGCCAAGCAATAAAAACAACAACAACAACAACAAACCGACAACAGCAGCAGCAGCAAAAGCAACAACAACAACAATAGCAACGACAACAGCAACAACTGCCGACAAGTTGATTAACAAAACTGCCAGCCAGTTGAAACAAGCAACTGCCAGCGAGGATGAGACCCTCGATGATGAGCTACAGACATCGGTCAGCTCCACATTATCCAGCAAAACCAATAAAAAATCCAAGGCGGCCAAGAACAAGGCTAACAAACCAGCAGCAGCAACAGCAACAGCAGCACTTGCCACACAGCAGCAAAAGCTCAATAAAAAAGACAAAAAACAAACGGAACAACAGATGCTGCCAGGAATAGAGCTGAAAACGGAAGTGCGACATGAAATGGAAACAGAACCGGAACCGGAAACGGAAATGGAAATGGAAATGGACCATGCAGATAGTTTGTTGGCCAATAAGATGAGCATTGCGGCCGTTATGGTAAGCAGTGCCAGCGCTCAAGGCCTAAGCTTGCATGTGGAGACAGAAACGGGAACAGAAACAGAGACAGAAATCGAAGGGAAGACGGATATGGATAAAGAAACGTTAATGATAACAAAAACGAAAGCGAAGCCAGAGCTTAAAACGAAGCTTGAGGCACGGCAAATTGACGCAGCAGAAGTGCTGCCTGTAAAGCCAGCCAAAAGCAAAACGCACAAGTCACGCGAATTGGAGCAAAAATCGGAACCGGCAAGGGAAACGGAAACGGAGCAATCCTTGCCTAGCTATACAGTCAAGGTGGTGGAGATGCCGCCAGCCAACAAAGCGTGGCAGAGTCTCGAAGAAGAAGGCATCAATGAGCGTCGCATGAATGATTTCCCCAGCCTAAGCCTGTCCAGCTCACCGGGCGGAATACGCAAGACGTCCGTTAAGCCGCTGTCAAGTGGCTGCAGTGATGCAGCAGAGAAACTGCTGCCTGGTTTCATGACACCAAACAAACAGCAACAGCAACAGTTGCAGCTGCAGCTGCAGTTGGAGAAGAAGAAAACGCACTTTGATGATTTCCTCTTAAGTGCTTTGACTCCATTGGAAACGTTGCCACCGCTGCCAGCATTGGAACCATTGCAAATGCTTGACGTAGCTGATGATCAAGATTCAAATTCACCGCCGCCAGAGAGTCTCATCAATTTTGAGAGTCCGTTGCAGGAAGAGAATGCGACAACGATGCGTAAAATAACACCACCGCCACGTGGCTTCACTGAACAAAATTTAATCCTTGCATTGTGCGGTTCGCTCCACTATGAGGACGACTATGCAAAGCTGTTGGCTGGCAAGAAGACAACCTCATCGGTGTCCATGCACTCAACGCACAAATCGACGTCCACGTCAAATAATTCATCTGGTTCCGAGGAGCTGTTGATCATGGATGAGCCCAAGAAGTTGAGTAAAAAGCATAGACGTGCCAAGCAGCAACTGCAGCAGCAGCAACTACAACAAAAGCAGCAACAGGATGATGAGGAGCTGCGTCCATTGATTAGCATAAGCATGTGCGAATCGCAGCTGGAGAAGCAGCAGATGGCTGATCATTTTATTGATGATGACGATGATGATAATGATAATGAACGTGGTGATGATGATGATGATGAGGATGACGAACGTATTAACAATGATGATGATGATGATGATGATGACGATAACAATGATGATGACGATGACGATGACATCGATAACAATCGATCGAAACTATCAAACGATTTGTTGCACTTTGGCAACAGCGCAACGGCACCGCACTCGGGCACAACAACGGACAGTGAGGGTCCCGTGCCGGCAACAACATCCGATGATAATATCGTATATGGCACACCGATTAGCCATGTGCATCAGCATCATGGAGCAGTTACGACGCACAAGCTGAAGACCAAAAAGCTGGAACATAAAATCAATCTAATTGCTGCCATTGAGGCGGCAACATCATCTTCGACATCTTCGGCGGAGGAGAGTGGAGTTGAAACAACTGTTGCAACCACACCAATAACATCAGCAGCAACAACGGCAGCAGCAGTAGCAGCAACAAATGATCCAACTGCAACAGATGCCAATTTGCTTTCAACAACAACAGCAGCAACATTAAACTTACCAATTGTCGCTGTCACGTCTACATCAAATGTTGCAGCAGCAACAACAACAACAGCAACAACTGCAGCAGCAGCGGCAACAAGTGGTGCTGCCAATAGCAACATGATTGTTGGCCTGAATGTGGGCGTCGGCGTCGGCGTTGGCGTCGGCGTCTCTGGTCAGCTGAGTGCCACAAAAAAGAAGACAAAGCGTCGCAAAAGATAAGAATTAGCAATTTGTTTGTTGTGCGTATTCAGTTTGGTGGTGCTATGGCATCTATATGCGAATCCAGCAACAGTTGCAGATGCAGCACACCAACAGCAACATTTGCAGTCGCAGCAACAGCAGCAGCAGGAGGAGCAGCAGCAGCAGCAGCATCAGCAGCAACAACATCAACATCAGCAGCAGCAACAAGTAGTGGATGATCAACAATTGCTGCCCAGCAGCGCCAAATAGCGCAACAAACATTCAACGTAAACATATATTTATAAACAAACATATATATTACAACAACTTACTCACACACAACTCTCAAGTAACAACAACAACAACATAATAACAACAATAACAACAACTTAAAGCCTAAGTAAAGAGTTAATTCATTGAATTGTACGCACGAGGCTCATCTGATATTTGTTTGGCCAAAAAAAATGTAAACGTAATTTTTGGAAATGTGAAAATTGAAAGTTTCTTCAATAGTAAATATAACAATCCATCATTATTCTTTCTTTTTTTTTTTTTGTTGATGGAAATCCGTTAAATACTGAAACATATTTTTTCGCTGAAATTGATTAATTGGATCAATCGAACTAAACCGTAACTAACCAATTAAATATGAATTTAAAAAATAAAGAAGAATAAAACATAAATCTTACCAAGGCCAACAACTTATTAGCTGATCCTCGTATGCAAAAACACTCAAACAACAAAAACCTGCACAGAAATTCTTAAGAAACAAATGAAAATAAGGAAACGGCGGAAGGAAACTCAAACTTAATGCAATATATATATATTAAAAATATAAATAAAAAAAAAATATTTATATATATACTTACATATATATATTTTAATGCCCAAAAACAAAACAAATTAAGATTAAAATTTGAAAGAAAACAAAAAACAACAAAAACAAAACAAAAGCAACAAAATAGAAAAAAAAATTGTGATTATTAAAAAAAAAACAAAAATATGTCTGTAGCAATTCGTTTAAACTATTCACACGAAAGGAAACCCAAACAAACAAGCAAAATAAAACAAAAAAAAAACATAATTTAATATATAATTATATATATTATATAAAAAGTCAAAATTAAACAAAAAAAAATTATACAAAAAAAAACAAAATCAATGATGGTAAAAAAATTGTAAGTGCAAAAGTTATATTATTAGCTATAAAATTCTATATAAATACAAACACACACACACATATATATGTATTTATACATTGACATATATTTAAGCAAAATTATGCAGAAAGTTTGTAAACAAACAAAGAAGAAGAAGACGTAAGAAAACCCCGTAAAATATTTTAATTTCAAATTGTATATAAAAAAAAACAAAACAAAAATGAAACATTTGTCAAAGGAAATTCAAAAACACAACAAGAACAACAACCGATTGCTCAGCTCAAGATATATATGCATATATATATATATAAAGATATCTATATATATATATATATAGTTATATCTTAATACCCGGCTTAAAAACAATATTAAAAAAAAAAACAAAACAAAAAACAATAGAAACCAATATTTAAAAAGAAATAACATCTAATTTGTTTTTTGGCATGCCGAACTTTTAATACCCTTGCAAATCTGTTAATACATAATTCTGCTTTTAATGTGAGATAATTGCAGTCAAATTATAATTAAACAATTCAAAATGACTTCAACACAATTTTTTTTCCAACACAAATTTTATTTCAACAATTAACTTAGATTGTATTTTTTTTTAACGCGATTTATATTTTTATTTATTTACATAAATTTGCTTGTTTTTGCACAGTTTTGTAGAAGGAGTTGGATATAGTTAGATTTGTATACATTAATTAAATGTGTTTTTTTTTTATATATATAGCGATATGATAATATATGTTAATATTGTATTAAATAGTTTCATTTAAATGTTAAAAATTATTGCAATATTTAATTTTCGTTTCAATATTGATCAAATTGTAAATGTTCTATAAATGTATGCGATTCAGTTTCATCCGATCATTAAGCTGCAACAACCAACTGTATATGTTAGTCCAATTCTACATATTATCTATCAAAAATCATCTAACTATGACAAGTATTTATAGTACTATATATTTATTTTTGACTCAAATTGTTTAACATGCATAAACAATATTTTATCTAGATATTCTTTTAAATTAATCATTTATGAACTCGGTGTTCTTTTTTTTTTTGCCCTGGTCGGGCGAACATAAATTCTGTAACGGTATTCAAATATTGTTCAATGCCACAATCGCTTGCTATAAATAAACATACACACACACATACACTTAGGCCTGATTTTTGTTAAGTTTATATTTTGAGAACAATAGCAAAAACAAACCTTAACACGACTGTATCACAATACAAAAGCGGAACCGGAACCGGAAACAGAACAGACTCACAAAATAAAAAATCAAACAAAAACAACAAAAAGCTCACGAAACTGTTACAAATTTTCGGAGCTTCTTTTTTATAATTTAATTTATTCAGATATGAAAATTGTAAAATGAAATATTCAATTTTTTTGTTTTATTTTCTTTCTTTTACAATTTGTAATTATTTTATATTAAAACAAAACTTTGACAAATCTTTCAAAATGTTGTTAAGAGGAATGCAAAAAAAAAGAGATGATAAAAAAATTTTAAATAATTATTTTTCTGTATATATAACTTGCAGTATTTATGTTTTTCAATTGACAACAAAAACGAAAATATTGAGAGAAACAAAACAAAACAAAACAAAACAAAACAAAACAAAACAAAAAAATCTACAAATTAATGAAATGAGATACGTATATTTAAATAAATGCAATTTTAGTTAAAACTACAACGAATACAGTTTTTTATATGGGAATTTATGGCTGGGATGATCCTAACCGGATCGTATTGCATTACCGTATAATAATGCTGTATTTATACCCTGTAATTATGATTATTTCTTATTTTCATTTTTTTTTTTTTTAAATATTATTTTTTGACAATATTTGTATTTTGTCATAAATTTTAAATGAAATTTTCCGTCTGATTCTATTTATAGGCAACTTTTTTGGCAGTGATCAAATGGATGGATTGTCCCGCAACTGCAACATTGCAGCAACAGCAGCAGCAGCAACAAAGGCAACAGCAACAGCAGCTGTTAATATTAAAAGTAACAGCAGCAACATGAAGCAGAAACAACAGTTGAAACAGCAACAACAGCAACAACATTCTAATGTGGAGCCAATGAGCATCACCCCACCACGAACACTGCAACAACAACAACAACAACGACAGCAGCAACCACTACCATCATTACCGCCACTTGCAACACTACCAACAACGACAACAACAACATTTGGAAACAGCTGCAACATTGCCAACGTGCTAAACAAGCCGCACAGCAACACGGCCGCTGTGGGAATCGATGGCGAATTGGCCACCGTGGTGAACATAGATGTCTTCGATGATCAGCTGAGCCTGAGCAGCATTAGCACCAACAGTCGATTATCCTTGGAGGGTCCACCCTCTCAATCGTCGCCGCCATTGAGCCTCACCAATGGCCTAATCGATACGAATCTAATGCATTTCAGTGAAAGCGCCGCTGTTGTTACTCTTCCCAGCGATGTGGATATCGATGTGGATGTGGATGTGGATGTGGATGCGGTTGCGGATGCCACCGCATCGATACCAAAATTGTGAGAGTTAATACAAAAGCCAACGGCGGCACGATTAATGCAGCGCGCAACATTTATTGGAGAAAATTTTAATTTGCGAAGTTTCTGTGCGCAATTGTTTAATCCAAAATCAACAACAGCAACAACAGCAGCAACCATAACAACAACAAATGCTACTCCTAACCTTAAATCCTTAAAGAAATTATCCTAAATTCAATTTCCCCATCAAAATGATCAACCCAGCAACAAAACTAAGTATGGTGCTTTGTTCAATGATTCCCATTTAAGTTTCACAAATGACACGAGCTCCAAATGTCGCTTCAGCTTCAGCTTCAACATTCATCTCTTTTTATATTGTTGAAAGCTTTTCTCTCTTTTTCTTTCTGTGTTTTTTTTTTATCTTTCTTTACTTTAAGAGTACTTGGATTATGCGAGAATTGCAAAAAGCGCAACAAGTTTATGAAATATTTAGACAAATTATGCAAAACGAACTTTGAAAGTGCATTAACGCATCAGTCGCAAGTAAAACGTCTATGTAAAGAGCTTTGAAAGCGCATTAAAAGAGCTTTTAACCCAATTGTATTGCTCAATAAGCAAATTTAACTTTCGGCTGAATTGACAAATAATTGGCTCGTGTCATTTTGAATACAAATTAATCGCTTTTTTTTAGTTCAATTTAAATTATTATTCTTATAATTTTTTTTATTATTTTAATTTTTTTTTTCGTTTTTAATATATATACATATTTTGAGGGTTATATCAATTACTTAAATATATTATTATAATTTGTATCCAATTTGTTAACAAACACATAGTAAACAATAAGCAAAAAGTGTGAAAAAGAAATATAAACAAAAATAAAACAAAACATATTAAATAAATAAATAAATAGATCAGATCAGACCTCAGCTGAATGCCGTGATATTTAAAATAAAATTTAAACAAAACAAAATTTTAATGAATAATTAAACAAAAATAAAAGAAGAAAAAAGATTTAAAAAAAAAACAATCCATATATAAGAATCGCTAATACGAGTATATTGTATATTGCAAATGCATTGTGAATGGCGAACGATACACGCATAAACTATTAATGGTTAAAACTAAATATTATGATGTATTATACAAATAATAACAATTACATATTGATGTATGAATGTATGTATGTATACATACAATATATATATATACTACTTACATAAGTTATGTGTGAACGTGTATGTGTCTCGTGTTGAGAACTATGAGTTTCCTTAACATTTCGAACACAGTATCTTTTGGTTGTTTCTTTATATATACCATATATACATATGTATATACATATGTACATACATATGTATATATATTTTTATTATACTATTATTATTTTTATTCACTTTTTTTTAAACTATTCCGTTTGCTAAACTTTCGTTTAAGACCAAAGGCAAACTTTTCTAAGCATACATTTACAATATGATATAAATATATATACATTATATACTTACTATACCAAAAACAAAAACTATATATATATACATAGAAATATATATGTAACTGACAAAAATAAATTAAAATAACAGAGGGTAAGAGAATAGTTTCCCAATGAAACAAAATTAAGTTCAATTCAAATTCATTCCAAAATATCACATAAACCAATCACCATTTACAGCCACAATCGCAAACAGAAAACATATCCATATATTACATACGTATACATATATAATATACATATACATGCATATGTATGTAGATATATGTGTACGAGATCGGAACTGAATAAAGCTTAAAGTTTCAGATTGACACTCAATTCCAAAACTAAAACAGACACAAAAAAAACAATGGAAATCAGTTCAAAAATTTACGAATATATACAAAAAAAAAAAAAAAAAAATACAAACACACACACATGTTTCTGTGTATATACATATATGTATATATTGAAAATTACAAAAGAACATATACTATATTTAGATATGATCATACCAATATACTACAATACAATACAGTACATACATATAAAGCAGATACAGTTTAAGGCCGGGAGCATCAAGGTTGACACTTCCTCATCCACAAAGAATATGAAATAAATTTAATTATAATAGATAAAAAGAAACAAAACAAAAAAAAAACAATTACATACATACATAGTTAATAAAGTGCTTTGGACTAACTGCTGGACAGAAAAACTTAAAACAAAAGAATATATGTATATACATATATTTAAAGATCCCAAGTAACAAATATAAGAGAATTAAAAATAAATATAAAATTAAATAAAATAGAAGGAAAATAATAAATAATAATATTTTTTATACCTGTCGTCTATCAATTTCTTCATGGATGCAAATTGATTTATACGCATCAACTTTATACTAAAATAAATAATACTTTAATAAATCGTAGTGTAATTTAAGCATTGATACGAGATATACAATAAGTATGAACATACTACATATAATGTATGTCTATAATAACTGAACGATCTGAATGCTTATATGTATTATACATTATGTTATTTTCCATAAGCATGTATTGGCATTGAGTTTTTACAATAACTATTAGCTAAATTACATAGTTTATTTTACAATATTTTAATATGAAATTTATCAAATTCTTACGATCTAAATACAATACTTGATTCGATTCCCAACAAACGCAGGATCCTCAATTTTAGTTTTTATGCAAATTATTTCAAAACAAAAATAATAATAATAATAATAAATTACATCAACTGCAACAATTCATGTTATTTTATTTGTATAATTGTCGAGTGTCATATATACATTTATGAGAAAGTAAATGAAAGGATTTTATTAAATAAATTCAATACTTAATCAGAAGTTTAATTGCGTTTTTCTATATTTTGAATTGCTTTCAATATTGTGGGTGCATTCATGTACATACGTATATAGTACATATAATACCATATACAAATGTGTAATTAAACAATTACCATTTAAATTTTGACAAAAATTACAAAATACTTTTTACATTTTATTGTACAAATAGAGTTTTTCAACGCTAAAACAATTTCAACAATTGCGTTTTTTGTCTCAATTTTGAAATTATTTATTTACAAGATTTTTTTAAAATTATAAAATTAAAACTGTTTATTATTTAAAAAATTAATACACTTTCGATTGGCATTTTTTTTTTTTAAATTAATTGGAGCTGTGTTCAAAATCCCTACTTAATAAACTAGAGATTTTAAAACTGAAAATAAGTTGTCCGTGACACTGAGATTTGGTTTTTTCTATAGTTAAATCCTTAGCCAAATCTTTAGCTAAGTCTCTAGTCAAATCTCGAGCAATATTTTTAGCTAAATTTCTATCACATTTTAAGCAAAATCTTTCGCTAAATCTCTTGCCAAATCTCCAATTTTTTCCGAACTTGTTCAGTCTATGTTTTGTTAGTGGACAATGTGAATTTTTAAGGTGAAAATTGAAATAAAGTACACATACATTACCATACATAAATACATATGTATATGTTTAATACATGTGACCTTGTGTACTAATACCCTGTAAGTTATAGGTATGTGTGCCAAAATGTGATGATTAATTAATTAAGTGACTTGCTGCATATCGATCAATAATACAGCAAATGTAAAATATCATTTAATTAATCGATAAAGAGCCGAACAAAATTAGTTCAAGCTTAGCTGATTGAAACTTTAAGCCAAGTCCCAAGCCATTTCATGTTTCATTTATCAATAGATTAAGTAAAGGCTTTGGGCAAATTATTTTGTTTACAAATACAACAATAGCAATACCAACAACAAAAGCCATTGATTATGGTAACAGCTAAAAAAAAAAAAAAAAAATCTGAGACATTACCGATGATACATTGAAGCCAATGATATATTAGGCAATCGAATCGTATGTATGTATGTATGTATATGCCATAATTAATCACTAAAAATCACAGATTAAGTTCAACGTTGCGTATAAATGATTCACATTGTGTATTCAATCAATTTGCATGCAACAATTTGTCCTAATTGACTGATTGATCATCTCATCTCATGCAAAGATCGACGCATTGTTATTAAATCGAAATCTTTAAAAATTTATTAAGGATATTTTCATGTTGCATGTGCCACATACACATGATGACAGTCATGTTGCAGTTGCAAGTCTGATTGTGCCATTTGCCATGTTCTAATTGTTGTCAAATGGATAACATTTTCAATGTTGCTGTCGATCATGTTGCTGATGCCAATATTGCCACTTATGTTGTAATTGTTACTTCAGCAACTGTTGCTACTGCTGCTGTTATATTTGTACCTGTTGCTGTTGTTACTGCTGCAATTGTTGCTGCTGCTGTTGTTGCTGCTGTTGTTGCTCGTATTTCTGCGATTGCTGCCGACTCTTATGGCCATTGCAGCAGTCTATAAATTTATAATTTCATTGTTAAACTCAATTAAATACATTTGTCATAAAATTTATCAGTTATTCATCCTCTTCATTGATACATGTATGTGTACACATACGTGTATATGTATATGCATATGTATGTATGTACAGCTCATTATTCACTGGAAACACTGTCAAGCTCTTTAAGTTTAGGCCGAAATGCAATGGCAATAAATGAATATTGTCTTCAACAAACGGTTTTAATTAATTCAATATTAACTTGTATGCATTTACGCATTATTATCTATATGTATGTATGTGTGTATGTATGTATGTATGCATGTATGTGTCATTGCCAAGTGAACGGCTCATTTGGTTATTGGGCGTTAACAAACTTTTGTTTCGTCCATTTATGTTAAAGCTTGTGCAATTCAACCCAAATGCCAATCAAATGATTTTCCGGTGATTGTCCATTGATTGAACAATCAACTTGTTGTTGTTGTTGTTATCGTTGTGGATGCGCTAGTTAATGTGTGTGCTATATCCGCTACTGTTAAACTTGTTGCTATTGCTATTGTTATTGTCGCTTGCCGTATCTGTAGGTGTTGCTGTTGTCGTTAAAACTGTTGCTGCTGTTGCTGATGTTGCTGATGCTAATCTTGTTGCTGCTGTTAGCTGATGTTGCGATTTATGTTGTTACTTTTGCACGCTTCTTTCTGTTGTTGTTGTCGCTTTAGTTGCGGTTATTGTTGTTGTTGTTGTTGCTGCTGTTATAAATATTGCGTACAACAAACAAATAAATAAATATTTAGATGTCGCACTTCGAAGACTCTTTTTGTTGTCTTAATTAAATAAATAAAAAAAGACATATGGCCACAGTGAACAGTGATCGACTATAAGATACCCTATAATATTTTATTTTATTTTTAATTTCTTATTCAAAAAGTTTATGTAAAAACAATATATAATAATAATCATTATAGGATTGTTCGTTTATTTCATTTTGTGTTAACAATTTCTTTTGTTTAAACTATTTTTAATGGGTATTGTCAAAAGTATGTGCACTCCAAAAAAAAAACAAAAAAAAAAAAGAAAAACAAACAAACAAAACAATGACAGCAACAAAATTATGTTGAGTTAGTTGGGCAAGCTTAGATCAATATTTATAAATATTTAAGTAAAAATTAACATACTATTTCGACTTTCACCCAGTTGCAAGAGCACGCCAGCAACCGCCAGCAACCGCCAACAACTGTCAACAACAGCAACTGAAGGTCAAGCGTTGCGCAGCGGCAATCAGCGTGAAAGACTTCATGAAAGGCACAAGAGGTGGACAGGCAATTTATGTACATTTATAATAGTTTTATTAGGTAAGAAATTGTTTAAAGTGTTTTTCTTTTTTGTACGAATTGCCATTGATAACGTTTAAATAAACTAACAACAAAAGCGAAACTTACACAAACAATAAAAAAAAAAAAAAATTAACAAATATACAAATGCAACAAATGGCGCGTTTTAAACAGCGCGCGAAACGCTAGCGATTGGCCAACAAAGAGAAAAAAAAAAAGAAATACAATTCAACAAAGTAAAAAATTAAAAAAATGAACAATTAAAATGATGGATTTTAACAAATAATCAGTGCTTGACATAGTCGTAGTTGCAACAATATGTTGCCACTTGCTGCCAGTTGGCATCTCAGTGCCTGGAAACGGGCAACAGACGCAGCGGCTTCGATGTCTTTGGCTTTAGCTGGCGCACAACACGAGCGCGTGACCGTCCCACATTTGGTGGCAAATAGTCACGTATCGCCTGTTGCTGTTGCACCGCAACAGGATGTGATGGCTGCAATTGCAACTGCTGCTGCTGCTGCTGCGGCTGCTGCTGTTGCGGCTGTGTATATGGCTGCTGATCATCGTAGATCCGAACTGTTTGCACATGCGTCTCCACATTGCCCGCATCTTGGGTGATCACCTTAACAACATGATGTTGCCCCCTGGGCTGCTCGTTGCTTGTGCCCAGAATTTTGATCGTCTTCACTCCGGCTGTGTCCAGAGTCTCTAGCACTTTAAATGTGCGTACCGCGTGCGGCTTGACAATTTGCACTGTTCGAACTTTGGAGCTGCCACGTGCCACAGGCGGTGCGGCGGCAACTGCTGCATTTACCGCCAATTGCATTTCGCGTGGCATGAATTTCTGCAGCGATTGTTGCGCCTGTACACTCAATGTGGCACGTTGCGGCGCTAATTGACGCTGCTGTTGCTGCTGTTGCTGTTGCTGTTGCACTATGTGATGATAGTGATGATGTTGGTGCTGTCTCACGCCATTGCTCGCATAGGACATGGCTGGCGCATAGAACTGTGGACGCGTCGATTGCTCCCGGTACATGGGTGCGACCTCGACAATTTGCTGCTGCTGTGGTCGTTGGGGCAACACTTGATATTGCTGCTGTTGCGGCTGTGCGTAGCGTGTATATGGTTGCACCGTGTTCATGTAGCTGCTCAATGTGTGTATGTGTGTGTGCTGTGTGCCCGTCGCTGGCAATGGAGCTGCAACTGGAATTGGCACTTGAACTGGAACTGGAACTGGTGCTGGTGCTCGAACTGGAACTGGAACTGGAACTGGAACTGGAGCTGGTGCCCGTGCTGCAGCTGGTGCATGGTAAGCGGTTGATGCTGCAAGTCTAGTTGTTGCTGTTGTTACATGCTGTTGCTGCTTTGGCACACCATAAACAATATTTGCACTTTGCAATCGCTGCTGTTGTTGTTGCTGTTGGTGATGCTGTTGCAATTGTTGTTGCTGTTGCAATTGTTGCTGCTGTTGTTGCTTGAGCAATTTGGTTTGTGTTTGCAGGCTGTGCAATTCAGCAATAGCTGCCTCAAAGTTATCTGGTTTGGTAAAGTCATATCCCTCTGGCAACTGTTGCTGTTGTGGCACGTGTTGCTGCGGCACCTGTTGCTGCTGAATGTGTTGCTGCGGCACCTGTTGCTGTTGAACCTGTTGCTGCTGCTGCCGTGGAGCTTGATAAGCAATTGGCGTCTGTACTGCATTGTAGTTAGGTGGCAAATAGTCTGGTGCACGATATTCAGCAACTGTTGCTGGCTGCTGCACGGCAGCAATTGGCTGTGCTGCAACTGGTGTCACTGGCAACTGATCGGGATTGGCGAATTCATAGCCAGGTGGCAAATAGCCTGGTGCTCGATATTCTGCTGTTTGTGTTTGCTGCTGTGTTGCTGGTGCAACCGCTGGCAATTGCTGCGGCACATGCGACTGTTGCTGTGGCTGTGGCAAAACATTGTTGTAACTAGGTGGCAAGTAGCTAGGCGCACGATAGCTTGATTCAGTTGCACTACTGGCAGACGAGCTGCTGCTGCTGCTGCTGCTGCTGCTGCTGCTGGTGACTGGCGGCAAATAAGGAGGTGCGCGATAAACTTGCTGCTGTTGCTGTGGCTGTTGCTGTGGCTGTTGTTGTTGCTGTGGCTGTTGCTGTGGATAACTAGCTGTTGCAGGTGGCAAATACTCATTCGATCTGTAAGCAGGCTGTGGCTGAGGTTGTGGCTGCTGCGGCTGGGTATGTGGCTGTTGCTGCTGCTGCAATTGTGGCTGTAGTTGTTGCTGTTGCGACTGCACATTGTTGGTGGCAGGGGGCAAGTAGTCAGGTGCCTGGTAACCTTCTGTCTGTGGCGTGAATTGCTGTGGTGCAGTTGAGCTCAAGCTCGAACTGAGGCTGGCACTGGAACTGGCACTGGAACTGGAACTGGAAGTGGCACTGGCACTGGAACTGGCACTGGAAATAGCTCTCTGGTATGCCTGTGGCTGCAACGGAGCAGTGGGCGTGGCTGATGTGGGTGGCAAATAAGCTGGCGCCGTGTAAGCAATTGACTGAGGTTGCTGCTGTTGCAGTTGATGCTGCTGTATCTGTGTCTGTAGCTGCTGTTGCTGTGGGTGTGACTGTTGCTGTGGCTGTGGCTGTGGCTGATAACTAGCTGGATAGGACACTGCCACAGGCAATGACTGAGCAACAGCTGCTGCCGTTGCATGTGTATGTGCTTGCAACTGACGATCACCGCCGCTAAAACTCAATAAAGATACATCCAAATTGTCAACATCAGCAACTGTGGCAGTGGCAGCAACATTTGCTGTGGCTATCGCAGCACCATGTTGCTGTTGCGGCTGTTGTTGCTGTTGCTGTTGATGGGCTGGCGCTGGCGCTGGTGGCAAATAACCGTGCGAGTTGCCACTGTAATGATTGTGCACCTCAAAGATCTGATAACGCGAATTGCCGTAGCTGCTCTCCTCGAATCTGCTCGATGGCTGCTTCAACGATATATCCGCTGTGGTTAATCCATAAAATGAGCAGGCGAGTAGCGCCAGTAGAGCGCCAAATAACTTTACGGCACGTGCAACAAAACAAAAACAAAAAAAGGGAAATTCACATTAAAAAAATATATATATACCAACAACAAGCAATATATGTATTCTTATGTATTCATTAATTAATTATAATTATTGTAATTAAAATCTTTGTCACACAGCACTTTTATGTCCTTTAATGATTGCATTTTATTTAAAGTTTATATTTCTTTTCTTTTCTTTTTTTTTATAAACACTGGCACTTGTTGCAACTGTCACTGTCACTGTTGCAGTTGCAGTTGCAGCTGTTGCTGTTGCACTTACATTCATGTTGGTCATTGGTCGTGCTTGAGCCCTCGATGTCCAACTGTTCAATGATGGCCCAGCTTGACCCGTTCACGCATTTTATACAAGGGCGAGCGTTAGTTCAATATTTGCATCTGTGTCTGTATCTGTATCTATTGCTGTGCCTGTATCTGTATCTGTATCTATTGCTGTCGCTTTTGATTGCATCTGTGTGTGTGCCTCTATGCTCTGCTCATCCCAACTACTACGATCGGCCTTTCATTAATTCATTGGCGTCTACGCAACATTTTGTTGATTTTACTTTTTTTTTTTCTTTTGGCTTTTCGATTTTTCGTTGTTTTTGGTTTTTTTCTTTTTTTGTTTTTTGGTGGTTTTGTTAGGTTTTTGCTATTGCGTCTCATCTTCATTTTTATCAAAATTGTAGCTCAGCCTCTTCTTGCCTCATCTGCAATTTATTAAGTTTATTGAGTTATTGCAGATATATTTCGTTAATAATGCACACACATTTAATATTTACCATACTCGAATATCATAGATACGATACGATACGATACGGCACATTGCTGGCATGTTGCATGTTCGGTTCATGCAACTGGCCACTTTCAACAACTGCATTGCAACTGCAACTGCAACTATTCTGCCTGGGTCACTTGCATAATTGGTCATGTCATGAAACTTGTTTTCCAAATGTTTTAAATAAAATAAAATTAATTACCAATACATTCTTTTGCATCTTCTTCTTGCCGTTTCTCCAGGGTATCAGCAAGTCGTTCACTTGCATAAAACAAACAACAACAAAAAATTTTAATTCATTATGAAAATTCCAAGAAAAAATCCATTAGGTAATTTTTTTTTTTAAATATTTTAAAACTGAATTTTGTTTCGCAAATAAATAAATACATATTTATTTTAATTATTGTCAATTTTTGTCGCTGTAAATTGTTTAGAACAAAATATTCAGATAATATATAAAAATAAAATAATAAATTTAATAAAAGGTAAGTCTAAGGATAGTTTTAGTTGAATAGCTAAATTATTATTTTATAATATAGCTTAAGGCCTTATGCTATAGCTTTTTTCTTCACTAGCTCGTATGTTGTTTTTATATCACATAGGAGTATTATAATAAATAAATAAATAAATATTTTATTATAAAAACTTAAATAATTTTTAATATAACATAATTGTATGAAGAATAAAAACTTTTATTATTCTAATTTTAAAGCAAATCGTTAAGAAGATTGTTCCGTTTGATCAGTAGAAATAAGTATTAGCACATTTTTATGAAGAGAGAGAGAGAGAGAGAGAGAGAGTGTGAGAGTGTGAAAGAAAAAGTTATGAATTTCATTTACAGAGTATCTCATAGTTGTGCTGTTTGTTGACTTATACAAATTTCCGAAATAATATATTACATGAACGATTTTATTAAAAGTTTCTTGTAAAGTTCTGATGATGATATGAATGTTATTAGATAGTATCTGCTAGTCGAGCATTGTGACAGTTGTGTTTGTTTTTTGTTGTTGTTGTTGTTTTTGGCTTTCTGCTATTTGCATATGCAGATGCACAGGTCGAGCGGGGCAACTTCTCTCTGATTGGGTCTTACGAAAAGATTTGCTAAAGTTTTCTGTCATTGCCTCATAAGGTCATAGTTAAAATTATTATGTCATTATCTCAACGGCAAGGGATACGATGGAGATTCGGCTGCAGGGGTCATAGTTTATTGGCCACACTGGCTAGCTAGCACAACTGGTAGCAACACACAACTGTATATGCCATATACCATATGCCATATACCATATGCATATTAAACTTAAACTTAAACTTATAAAGCCAACTCCATTAATTATGTGCTAATAAACGTGTCGGCTCATTAGGGAAGTAGACGCGTTACTCTATCGTTATCCATAATATAATATAATATCCCATGCCATATAATATTACAATATATATGTATGTACGGTATGTATCATATATACTATTTTATATACCATATACACGTACCTGGGTGCGTCTTCACCTTTTCGTAGGGCAAATCTATAAATATTAATGAAAGCATTTCGTGTGCACATTATCTAATAGATCACGAATAGGCAGCTGCTGCGGATCAATAATTTAATTTAATTTTATTAATATTCATTTATTGGACATTTTCATATACAAAACGCTGTTCAGCATACATTGAAAATCATTTTTTAAATTAACACAAAGCATAAGTTTATCATTTAATAATATTAATTTGCATTTATTATTATTTTCAACTTTCCTATTTGTTTTTTCCTGTTTTCTCTGCCTCTGCGTTTTTTATTTTAATGTTTAAATATCTTTACGGCTTTGTTTTTTAGTTAATTTTTTTTTTAATATTATTATCTTTTAAATATATGCAATATTACATACACATACTTGTATATGTGATCTTTATGTTAAGATAATTGAGGCCAAATATTAAAAAAAATGCAAATCTATAAATAATAAATAAATATTATTAAATAAAATAAAGGAAAAGGATTATGGTAAACTGGAATGAGAAAATTAAAATAAATAATGCAGTAAATTTAAAAGTAAATTAAAATATTTTTTATTAAAAATCAATAATATCGAAAATAAAATTATTCTGATAAAAAAAATTAATTTTCAACAAAAAGCAAAACAAACGTGAATAAAAAGAGAGAAAAAAAGAAAGATATTACGTCAGGCTAACTAAATAATATTGGAGCAAAAAAAAAACAAAAACAAAAAAATGAAATGAAATGAAATAAAAATTAATTAATTATAATCACGCTTAAAGCAATCTTCGTCAACGAGAGCTCATGCGGCGCGTCGATTGGAACGTTTTAACGGATACGCTCGAAAATTAGATCTCATTTTGGTAAAATGTTTTCTGTAGGTTGACCTTAAAGATAGTTTTCATTTGCTGTGGGAATATTGAAAATATTTCGTATGTTGTTATGTACTCAGATGTATGTATATGGTATATGGTATATAGTTATATGTATTAAGTGGAAATTTGGTAATTTTTAGTGCTTCCGTAGGCTTTCACTTTTATTTAAATTACATTTTTTTTTTCAAGTTATTATTACTCTTTCTAAAAACATTCGAAATATATTTTTTGTCAAAGAAAAAAAAAAAGCTTAAACCGAACTAAAAACAAAACAAAATAAGTAAAATTCAATGTCAACATTTGTAATAAATAAATTTGTCAATTAAATTTAAATAGTTTTTCCTCATTTCCAGTGTCACTTTCCAATCAATTAACCTTGGCCCAAGCTATAGCCATCATTCGATATCACATTCGGTTGTAATCTTTAAAACATTTATTAGACATTCGCTAACAAGTTGGCCAATACAATAGGCCATAACTGACCACCCCTAAGAGGCAACGGCAGAGACAAAAGACCTCATGCTAAGTATAAAGAAAAATATTTTTTTTATTTTTATTTTTGTTATTTTTTTCATTGGTATTGTTGTTTGGTTTTGTTTTTGTTTTTTCTTTATGTGTTTATTGTATGTTAAGCTACAATTTTGATATATTTTACTAATATTAAATTGCCCAATTTAAATTTTTTTTTCTTTTGTTTTTTGAATGTTTATTCAATTCAATTTAAGATATATGATGATGGAGATCAATAAATTAACATTGGCCCTTTTGACTTTTCACTAATTTTACTATTGACATTTGATATCCCAGCTTAATATTTAAATATATTTACGTGAGATTAATATGTTGCATAATTGCTAAGCTCATTAATTATATTAACTAAATATTTAAACAGAATCTTGAATCCTGTTTAAGTTTTTTGTTTTGTTTCTTTTACATCTCATCTGTTCATGCAGTTTGGTTAATTCAATTTAAAATCATCATAATTATACGATTTATACAAATATTAATATTTTAATTTACTAATTTAATTAATTTATTATCATTATTCATTTAAAATAAATCAATATCCATCTTATGCATAGAAATATATTGTAAATAATAATGAAATGCATATAAAAAATGATCAAATGGTATATGTTAAATGTTTATGTGTATATGCAATATTTCAACAATTTGCCAAATCATAAATTATCTGATATCTTTTACAATACAATGTATTTTGTTTATTTTTCAGTTTATATTATACATACGTACATATGATATGTTATATGTATGTATATTGGAATATAAATTGCATACTAAATATTTAATTTGTATACATTTGCCAGGGCATTAAATCATCGTCTCGCCTGAAGTTGGCTTTCTTTTGGACATACTCGTAATACCAATTAGCATATACATACATACATACATACATACATACATACATACATACATACATACATACATACTACCGTGCAAGTCGAAGATCGTTGGCTCATTTATCAATTTAACCATTGTGGCGTGGTATGTTAGTACAATGAGTTACTTACCAGTTAGCGGCAACAGATCAACTACATTTGGCCAAGTTAATAGTAATAAGGTAAGCCAACAAAAGACACCGAATAACATTAACAAGAAAACAAAAAAAAAGAAACACAATAAACGAAAACAATCAACGTTGAAAGGGAAATCAAAATCGTCATTGAAAATTACCAAACGAGGGTAGTACTACGATAAAATTAATAATAGTTTAATATTTATCCTTCTTTGCATATTTAGTTAATCATACAATTAAACTTAATTTTTTATTTAAATATACAATATTTTTAAAAATAATAATATACTATAATTATTAATCTTTTTGTATATTTTAATTACGATCTCGTAATAAAACATCTACAATATTTAAAAGAATTAATTGTTGCTTTTAGTAATCATTTTATTATATATTGAAAAGAAATAATTTAAGTTTAATGAAATTTTACAATAAATTTAATTATAAACATATTATATTTAATTTTTTTTTTTTTTGATTATTTTACACATTGTTATTTTACACTTAATATAAAATAAATACAATACAAAAATATAATATAATATATATATATAATATATTAATTATTTAACATTTTAATTGCGTTGTATGTAAACTAATCGTTTAACCCTCGTCAGCGGCATGGAATCGTTGTCATTTTTGGGACCAACTCGTATGGTAAGTCCCCCCCTTCAACTTCAGCTACCCGCATTGACAGCCAACTAATTGATACATAAAGCTTCCAAGATTGTGATTTGATCATCTCAACAGCAACGGCAGCCAAGCTGGCGTCTGTGTTTGTTGAAAATCCTCGGTCCCCTATAATTAGAGGGGCGTGGGGTATACCAAATAAATTTTTGGCTATAGCTAAAATTAAACACAAAACTAAAATTAAAACCAAAGCTGGAAACTGAAGCTGAAGCTGGAAACTGAAACTGAATCTGAAGATGCGATTCATTGACTGGCATCATTAATTATGCATATCATGAATGCAAAACTCTATGGATTTGGTAACACTTATGTTTCGGTATTGTCTACTATATGTATATGTATATGTATATGTTTGTGTCTGTATATACTATACAACACATACACATATTTGTATGTATTTATTGATAAAGCGGAATCGGATGCGGATTAACGCTGGGAAACGGCAAAATGCGGCGATTTGTAATGGGCTTTTAATGTGCCAACGTATTGGCAGCATCTTTCTGGCCCTATTGTTGCATACATACATATACTATATACCATATACCATATACCATATACCATATACCATATAATATAAACATATGTACATACATACTTATATTGTGTATTTATAATTAGCATGCAAATTGTGCTGCCATTTTGATTAACCCCAATTACATACATCGTCCAATCGTTCCATCGTTCAATCGCTCAATCGTTCAATCGTCCAAGCGCTCAATCGTTTCATCGTTTAATCGTTGAATTGTCCAAATGGGCAAAGCAACACACAAAATGTTGGTCTTAATTAATTTTACAAAGATATCTTTCAAAATGCCACCAATTTTTGCGATTTGTCCATTCGATTTTTTTTTTTTTATTTTAATATTAATATTAATATCAATTTTTATTTTTATTTTTTTTTACATTATTCTTTTAATAGATTATAGAAATAGTATATAAAAAATACGTACGTAAATCTTAATTGCATTGATGATTCAATTTGTTGCAATTTCTGTTTAGATTTCAATTTAAAATTCAATTTTAAACAATTTATTTTCGACGCGCGTGCAACATGTTTTATTTGACAGCTGATAAAAATAAATTCACAAATTGAATTTTTAACCATCGTTCAAGGTGTGTGAAACATGCTGAAATCGTTATAAAAAAACAAAAACAAATTGTTTCCACATCAATTTTAATTTTCATTTCTACTACCAATAATCAACGTGTGCGGGCCAAGTTCAAATCGCTAGCGGCTAAAAACGCGTCAAATACTTAGCCACACGCGCGTTTTTTGTTGGCAGCTGCAAAAAAAAAATTGTTTTCACTTTTTTTTAATAATTTTTTTTTTTGATTTTTTTGATTTTTATGTTATTATTATTTTTATTTGCTGTTTACTAATTGCCATTTATTATTTGTTATTAACAAATTTAGCAATTTACAACGCAAAGCCAAGGTCAGGCAATTAGTTTACAGAAAACATTGAAGGAAATTTTTAAATTAACCACAATAAAAAAAATATAATACTTACGTATTTATATACTATTATATTATTTTTATAAATTTATATTGTATATAAACAAAAATTTAAGAAATCGCGTATATGCATTAAGAAATTGCAAAATTTAATAAACGGAAAAAATGTAGTAAAATTTATTTATAAAAATAAAAAAAAAACATAATTTTGGATAAATTAAATAAAAATATTAAAAAATTAAACAAATAATTCACTTTAAAAAACAAAACTAAACTTTATTATGTTTTTTAAGGAAATATTCAATTTAAATGTATCAAAAACTATTTAAAAGATATTTTTTTGTTAAATGATTTGTGGTCTTTGTTAATATTAAATACAAACCTTTTGATAAATATTAATGTAAATGTCTCAATTCCTTTTATTTTTCTATATTGTTTCTTGAAAAAATGAATAAAGGGTATCTGTTAGTCATGCTTCTGTGCGCTTTTCATAGAATTCAATAAATTATCAAGACATCCGGTAAAATAAAATTAAAACAAAAACAAAAACAAAAGCACTTAGTGCCCTTTCTTTAATACATGCAACAAAAGACGCCACGATATATTATTATATTAAAACAAAATAAGAAAAAAAATTGAAAGAAAAGAAAGACAAACAAATAAACACACAAAAAAAAAACTAATAAACAATGCAACAACGAATGGACAGAGTATACGCAATATTGAATGTTATTGTTTGTTGAATTGCGATCATCTTTGTTAATAACAAAAGCAAAGAAAAAACAGTGAATAGATTTAAATAACAGTTGATATTGGATTTATTGTCTTGGAATGCGGGCACATCTGTTGGCCAATTAGTGCTCGTTTTTGGCCACGATGTGTGGTGTGCAACAATATAGTTAATACATTCATTTTAAACAAAATTTATATTTGCCACGCAAATGCTATTTGTTATATAATCTTTGTAACATACATCATTTTACATACTCAAAAATTTGGCAAAATACACAACAAAATAAAACATAAAATAAAATAAATTAAAATGTTAAACAAAAAATGATCAAAATTTTAACTCAACATTTGAAAATGAATATTAACATAGAAAAGCAAAAACAAAAACAAAAAAAAAAACGCATTTAACAAGAAATTTCTAATTATTTACAATATTTACAAAAATTTCTGTTCCATTATTTCTGCTGGCGTTGACTGTCCTTGCGCCAGATTAGGCCCAGCCACCAGATGGTTGCCAGCCGCCGCCACCATGGCCGCCACCACCGCCGCCGCCACCATGGCCACCTCCATGACCACCGCCGCCACCGCCGCTGCTAAGTTTGATGATTTTAATGATCTTCGTGGCACCACCGCCGCCACCGCCATGACCGCCACCACCGCCGGAGGACCAGCCACCGCCGCCACCACCGCCGGAGGACCAGCCGCCGCCGCCTCCGCCACCACCTGATGACCAGCCGCCGCTATCGCCGCCTCCATGACCACCACCGCCGCCGCTGCCCAGGCTGATGATTTTGACGAGCTTTATATCGCCACCACCGCCGCCACCATGGTCGCCACCGCCGCCACCAGAGGACCAGCCGCCGCCTCCACCTCCACCGCCAGAGGACCAACCGCCACCGCCACCTCCACCGCCAGAGGACCAACCGCCGCCACCGCCTCCACCGCCGCTTTCTGTGATTACTTTGATGACCTGGATGTCGCCACCGCCACCTCCATGTCCTCCACCACCGCCGCCGCCGCCTGAAGACCAACCACCTCCACCGCCGCCGCCACCGCCTGAAGACCAACCTCCACCACCACCGCCGCCGCCCGAAGACCAGCCTCCTCCTCCTCCTGGCTTAGGTTTAGCCGTCACGCTGGCTGCGCCAATCAACAGAAGACAGACAAAAGCCTGGAACACATCAATAATTAAAAAAAAATTGCACAAAATCACAACCAAATATTGATGTAAAACAAAAACAAAAAAAAAATAAAGAACAAAAAAAAAATCAAATAAATTTTTAACACGGCGTATACGCAATTTATGTTCTAAGCATATCGCGTATACGTCTAGTATGACACGTACTTTCATAGCTGGACAGTTTGAGAACAAATTGCTTCTTTTGTTTTCTTTCGTTTTTTGTTGTTGTCTTAATTTATTTATTTATTTATATATTTATATATATATTTATTATCCTGGCGTCGCCAACACTCAATGCACCGCGAATCAACACTGACATGTTGACGGCAGCCTGCACAGACTTTTATACCACAACAGCAGCCGGCAATTGTGGCAACTGTGTGGCACATTAACCGGAAAAACGTTTTTCCAAAAATAAAAAATAACATAAAAATGAAAAAAGAAAAATTAAAATACAACAACAACCATTCGCTACGGCTGCGCACAGGGGTTAAGATGAAAATGGGTGGGGGTATTGGAGTTATTGTACGTTTTTTCCCGACGTTGTCATGATTATTGCCAGGTATATAGTTTTCTGCCGAAGACTGCAACATGTGGCATCTGTGTGTGTGTGTGTGTGAGTGTCTGTCGATGTGTGCCTGTGTCTCTCTTTTTCTTTGCCAATATGGGCCAAATGCTGCCGCATCATTGCCATTAGGCGAAAGTGAGACTCAGGCAGCTGTTGTTATTGTTGCAGTTGTCTCTCCGCCCCTTGGCAATCTTGTCTTTTACAGCCTTCTTAAGACCCCGCAATAGTCATAACATGCAACATGCTGTTGTTGCTGTCTCATCTGCAGCAGCAGCAGCAGCAGCAGCAGCGGCATCTGCCGTTGGCATCTCTTTGGCGTTGGTGGCAACTTGTTTGTTTGTAGCATCCGCAACAAAAGCAACTGCCACCACAACAGCAGCCGCAAGCTCAGTCACAGCAACATTAACTGCACCTTTCCCATTACATAAGCAACTGCTGTCGCAGCCCAACAACTTGCAACGTGTTGCACCTTTTTTAGCTGTTGTTATTGCTGTTGCTGTTGCTGTTGCTTTTGATGCTGATGCAGCTATTTACCATTACCTGATTTGCATCTGCCTGGCCAGCTTAAGCATAACCAACAGTTCAACGCTTTTCGCATTTCTCGATCGAATAATATAATATATAATATTATTACCGGAACGCACGCTGCGTATACGCAACGCATTAAAAACAAATCACGTATACGCAACGTAACACCTGATTCTTCTTCACAACAAAAAAAAAAATCTCACTTTCTTTATGTTTATCTTTCTCAACCTTTTGGGTTTCATGTTCAGAAACATAATTATGTTATTTATAATTTTTATTTATTTGACAAGTAGTTACAGTTATTTATTATTAAATTTATGCCTCAACTTTAATTCTAATGATGCTAAAAATTTATACTAATTATCTTAATTTAATTATTTTTATGTTTTTCTATTTGTATAATTGCTATAATTTATGTTAACAAAAAGATATCCCACGAGTTTTCGAATCTCCTGGGCACATAATTCCTGTTTTTTGTTTTTGTGTTTATTATTATAACTAATAACTTTGTGTTTGTCAAATCATAAAATATAATAATTTTAAAAATTTTCATTTTATTACAGCTCAGCAAAGTTAAATTGTTGAAATTGAAAACTTGTTTGATATGTGATATAAGAGTGGCCACCATTCACATACATACATACATACATACATACATATATACGGGTGCATACAAATTTTTGCGAGTGTAGCTCTGATAATCCTGTGAAAAAAATAGATAAGAAAAATTAAGTGGATACAATTTGGAATTGAATATAAAATTTCTGCTTTTTAGTTTGTCATTTATTTAGTAAATAAAATAGTAAATTTATTTAGCAAATAATTATGTTTATTTCAATTAATGATTGATTGAAAGTGCCAAAATGACAGCATGCAAAGTTGTCTTTCAGTGCAATCAAGGGATAAACTCGAGAAACTTTGATAATAAATGCAACTGTTGGTTACGCACAATGCAATTTGCAATATTTGTCATCCCAAACAGAAAAACAGAAAAACAGAAAAACATAGACATAAACATAGACATAGACAACAAAAACAAAATAAATAAACAAATAAATAAATCACAATCAACGTTGCCTTACACAATCCACGTAAGGGATACGGGGGGGGGCCAGTTGCATGTATGGCAAATGTGGCAAGGTATGATGACTGTCGGTAACGGCACAGAAAGTAAATTAAAAACAACAATAACAACAACAAATAAATAAAAAACAACAACAAACAAAAAAAACTTAATAAAACATAATGTTGTGCGGGCCTCCTTTCAAAGACAAAGATCTCAAAGCGTCAGCCCCCATAATATCTGTGGCACATAATACCAGTTGCAAATGATTAAACTTTAGTTAGTAAACTAGCACAACAAATGCATAAACAATAAACACACACACACACACACACACACACACACACACACACATGCACAATAAACATAAAACCGCCGCCAACAAAAGCATTAAAAGCTTGATCAAACAATGCAACACGCCAGCAACTCGGGTTGTTGCCACAGCGATGCTTCACGTGGCAACAATCAATGACAGCCAGTTGTATTTAAATAAATTCACATTTGCTTTTCGTTTTCCCCCCCCTCCCCCTCCAACCACTACAATTCTAAGCCCAATCATTTCATTTCAATTATTTGCACAGTTATCGTCAAGTTTCAAGCCAAATCTTAGCTTAATATGAATGTTTCTATGTTTGTATGTAATTATGTATGTATGTACGTATGTATGTATATGCTCAAGTCCTTTTTATACTTATATTTTGAGAATTTTTAAACAAAACTATTTATTAAAAACAAAACGACAAATTGGATTTTGTTTTTTTTTTGCCTTTATTAAGTAATTTGCCATCATTTAATGTTTTCCAAATATTATTCTCTAATTATTATTATTATTATTATTATTATTTATTATTGTCGACAATGAATAGTTGACAGAATTATAGCTATAATTTAAAAAGGAAAATTAAAAATAATAAAAATAATTAGTTTAATAATATTTATTATTATTATTATTATTATTATTAATATTAATATTAATATTATTATTATTATTATTATTATTAATAATAATATTATTATTTTATTATTATTATTATTATTATTATTATGACTATATTATATTATTATTATTTTATTATCATTATTATTAGTATTTTAATTTATTTCTAATTTTAATTAATTTTAATAAAATTTTAAACAAACCAAAAAATAAAAGCAATTTACGTATATACGTATGTACCAAAAATAATAATTTGTACGCTTAACTTAAAGTTTTGAATCTGAATTTTAATTCTTATTTTAAAATATTTTCAGTTTGCATAGCGCACAATTATTTTGAAAGTTCTTTCAATCCTCTTCTTTTCTTTACCCATTTCTTTTACGCCACATCGCTAATCGAAATCTTCAACGCGAACAAAATTGGCGAAATTATTTTGCCGTCCCTTTTGCATCTGTCCGTCTTTTGGATTTTTGTCTTATTTTGTAGAGTTGCCCGAAACAAGGAAGCGATCCAACAAAATCGCAACAACCGCGACCTATGTGCATACACACATACAAACAAACATTGATACATTCATACAAACGCACACTAGCAAATACCTAAAACATATTTTAAAGCATTTTAATACATACTATTACACGAACCTGTATGTGTGTGCAAGTGAATGTGTGTAAATGTATGTGAATGTGTGTGGAAGTGAGCGGCAATTGCAGCTCGGCTGCAACTTTTCTCTAGTGTAGTAGAGCAGCAGGTCACATTGGGCAGCGCTGCGACGTAGACGTAAACGTCGACGTCGATGACGATGACGACGACGACGACGACACCGACACCGACGCTGGCGTCGAAGTTTTGTTTCAAGTTGTTGTTGTTGCGCTTTAAACTGTCGCTTATTTAAATGGACGGTGTCATCGATGTTGCTTTTCTCGTTATTATACCCTGGAAAATGGACTTAGTTGTGATGTTGGTAATCAACGCTAATGCGCATTGGCAATTACAATTTTAACATTTTCTTATTTATAAACAAAAAAATAGTAATATAACAGTTTTGTTATAATATATAATTTAATATCGAAAGCCGAACTATATACTAAAAATGAAGCATAAGAATAATTTTCTAAGATATCCTGTAAATTTCATATCGAGCAGGTGGTTTACTTAGGTTTTTCTTTTTAGAGCAAAAACATACTATGTATGTATGTATATATATACATAATTACAAATGTATGTGTATGTGCATACATTAGGATATTGAAACAACTGTAATAGTACGGTATGTTAAAGTTGAGCATGCTCAGTTTTGTTATGTTTGGGATAAAACATGTTATTTTTCTTTATATTGTTTGTTTGCTCTACGAATTGTGCCTTAAGACGCCAAAATAAATTACCGCAGCGAATATGCCGTGGCCGTTGTGTCTGTTTTTTTTTTTTAGCATACATATGTACATAGATACAAAAGTACATACAATACATGTATATACATGTGTCCATATATAATGTACATTAACAATCTTTTATGCTTTGACGGTCTTGCTTTTTGTTTATGCAGCTGTTTTATTGTGCTTCAAATTTCGACAGTTTTCATTTTGCCTTTTGGCATTGGAAACGAGACGAAATAAATTGCGATCGAAATTTGATGATTTCTGTTCAAATGCCACGCCAACAACAACATCGATCCAACAATAACAGCAGCTGTAATAGCTGCCATCTCTGTCTGTTGCAGAGACTCTGTTAATTTCCGCCTGTTTCGTAATTTTAGCCCATTCGCTTCCTGCAAAGCGAGATGGCAACAATAACAACATAACCTCAACATGCTATCCTGCTACTTTGCCATAACAGTTATAATTTATGTTAACCATTAATGGTACCGCACATGGTGCCCCCAATGGCAACTCGAACGAATGACCCCCCCCCCCCGCACCTCTGCCGAAACCAATGGAAAGGACACATTCTGATAATCCTACAGTGGAATCTCGATGTGTTGAATATTTAAAAACATTCTCATTCTCTATTTTTCGGACATCACACGCTATTTATTAATCTGGGAAAACCGGGTTACATGTCATTTTCTTTGTTGTACAAATTGAATAATATTTTTTGACAAATTTGAAATTTCCATGTGCGGAAAAAGCTCTCTTGGGATTCTTGTGATTGGCAAACATTTATAAAAGTTACAAAGTATCCGTATCAAATATGCAGTTGAAGATGTTTTCAATTTTCATTTAGTTATATGTAAATACTTACAAATCTGTTTTCTTGTCTTTACGAAATTGAAGGTGATGTTGCTTTGTGATTACGATAAACAAGATGAATTCTCCTATCTAATATATATAATATATAGACCAAAACAAGAATTTTAAAACAATTTGAAAATTCATTATTTGAAAATGATTCGATTCATATTCATACAGAACATACATAATTTAAAAAACAAAACACACAAATAAACATTTCGCATAGTATTTTCTTTAACTTTGCTCTTTTTTTCGTTTTTGGATTGATGCAGGGGGGGGGGAGATGGATGGTATTGGATCGGATAGCTATATAATTTTAAACAAGATACAGTTCAAAAATATGACCAGGGTGTATACGAGTATGTATGCATGTGAATTACAATTGAGAAGTTTCAGTTTGAAAAATCACAAAACAAAAAATAAAAAACCATAAGAATTGTAATAGTAAATAAAAAAAAAAAAATCATTAGAAGTGTTTATATACATACATATAAATGTATTATATATATATATATATGTATTTATGTATATGAATCCCCTAAAGATGGTTACTGCCACTGCTGCCCGTCGTGCCACTTCCTCTTTATGTGTCTTTTTATATGTATGCATGTATTTATATTGAGAATGCTCCTACAGACGGCCGTAATGTGTTTGGCTAGGTTTTCGATCCGTGAAGAAGTTACGTAATACCAAAATCTGAATAAGACCAATTAGTATCACAGTCGCCGTCTCCAGGGCCGACCAAACCATGACACGTTGATTCAAATCCTCGGCGCGTTTGCGTCCCTGCGCTTCGCGTAGACGATGATGCGTTTGTGCGTCTAATATAGAATTGAGGGCCTTGTGTATAGCCTGGGATGACGTCTCCATTTGGGTTAACACCGTTGCATGCTCATCGACTCCGGGCAGTGCTGGCTCTTCGCCAACTTGAAAGTCCACGTAAACGATTTTGTGCGAGAACGCTGAGAATTTGTTACTAAAACAAGCTGTATAAACGCCTGTTGTTTCTGCAACAAACTGATGACTATCGAATGTGGCACGCTCCTGCGTATAGAAGACATGATTTTGTGGATTCTTAAGTACAACATCCACATCCAGTTGACCGCCAGCAGATACTTGGAATTCAAAATACACGCTTGTATTCATTTTAATCTCCTCATAAAAGCAATCCTCCGCATTATCACCCAAATCGAATGTAAATTCAACCGCTGCACATTGGTGCAACAGCGTTGCCAACAGAATTGTTGACAGCGGCATCAACATTGTTGTTGTCAATGCGCTGCGTTTGTTGTTGTTGTTGTTGCTTTGGTATTTCAGCTGCTTGTGGTGCATTTTCTTGCGTTGCTTTTTTGTTTTACTGTTTTTTAGTTAGTTTGTTGTTTGGTATTTTTTGGCAAGTTAATAACTTAATTATAATTAAGACACCTCCTACGTATGTATCTAGATGCTGTTGATGTTGCTGCCACGCAGCAGTTGACAAGGCCTTAAATCCGTCGCAGTGTCTCGCAATTCTTGTCGATAATATCGGCTTTTTGTATTACAGCTTCAAAACTGCAAAATATCCACACGTACGCCAACAGACAGAAAAACACACACATTAAATGAAGACAAATACAATTTGTTAACATACGCATATACAGTAATAATTATCACTTACCGTCTCTCAATTTACGTATATTAAACAATGCGTTGTTTTTCCAACAATTTCAACGATTAGCCATACGAAATAAAAAAAAAATTAATTCTCATTGAAGACCGTCCAAATGTTCTGTCAACGTGTCAACACTTTTTTGTGCTCATCATGCGTTTTCCAGCACTTAACGAACAGAGTTGCTAAGAACACGTAGCTACATTTCAAGAGCAGGAATTTCGAAAATGACACTTGCTAATTTCCATTTGAAATTATATACATTGCTATCCATCTTAATTTATTCAATTAATATATTTACTGTAATTAAAAATATAATTAGTAAATTAATGTACATACATATGTCATGTATAATAAAATTAAGTTAATAATTTTCGCCATTTAAATGAAAGTGTGAATAGTTACCAATAAATTCTAATACATTTTTAATATTTTTGTTGATCTAATACACTAAAAATGCATGAAATAAAAAAAAATAAAAACTCAAAAAAAAAAAATACCGATTAACATTGAAAGATAACATAAGCATAACAGACTTTGTGAAGCCGAATTGCATTGTGTTGTTTTCCAGCACTGCCTGCCGAATTGAAATCATTTGTTATTTGACTCTTGTTATAATTGTTGCGCCAGGATGCCGGTAGTGGATTTAATCGTGGACCGAGATTTGCTGTGCAACAATTTCGATGGCTATAAATTGTCATTTGACTCGGTGCCGGTATTGCAACAAGCATGCAACCCGAAACCATTCAAAATGTTAGTGCACAGTTATTCTTTGCTGCACGTGGATTTGTTTGCCAAGCATAATCTACTTTTTTCGGATCCGTGGGCCCGTCACAATTCGTACTACGTTAACTCGTTGCATCAGATAGTGCTATGCTCCTACAACGAACAGAGCGGCCAGCCGCGTGAACAAATTATTATCTATACCATTGAACGGAAGGATCGTGGCGATTGTTCCAAACATATTCAGGGCGATTACAACTATTCGTTGCGTTTTATATCAGAGAAATATTGTATTCTCTGTGATGGAATTCAGACCATATATCTCTATGATACCGGTGATCGCATGCGGTCAAAACCTTGGCAGCTAATAGCATTCAAATCCGTCGCAGAAACGCGGATGGAGCGGGGCTTTATACTCTATGATGCCCGACTTGATATTGTCCAGGAACGTAAACAAATCACAATGATTATCGGCCACGTGGAGCGTCGTGTATCGGGGAGAATAACAAATATCGACGAGCATGCTTTGATATTGATCTGGGCTCGCTGGACCCTGGACAATATACCTAATGCTGCATGGTCATATGAAAAATGTTCCCATCTAGAGACAAAGGGTGTACTTCATTATTGTGCCTTTGAGCCGCGGGCTGAATCTGTGGTCATCTGCTCCAGTTGTGATGTACTTACTGAGGAAGAGAGTCTAGTCGAACAAGTTCAAACAGCGGCTGCTGCGATTGTCGCCGCCACATCTCTCGATGACAACAAACACGTTGATGGAGTCACTTATGATGATGACGGTGATGATGATGATGTTACAATGTCGACGGAGGATATCGAAAATAAGGCGCCTGCCGTTTACAGCTGGTCGCAAACACCAGAGTCCGTGTTAATAAACATACCAATTCCATCCGGATTTTCCGGACCTGATTTTGACATACAATGCACGCCTAACAGTATTTTAGTAGAAAACCGTGCAAAAATGCTTTTGCGTGGCACTCTTAATGGCGAGATTATTCAGGAACTAACGTCTTGGAATACCTCTCCGAAGCTGCTGCAGTTAACACTCTTTAAAAAGATCAAGACGGATTGGCCACAACTGTTAAGTGCAGAAATTACTGAATCAACGGAATCCGATAAGATACCAGAGCAGGAATCAGAACCAGAAACAGAAGTGAAAGAGCCGCTACCCATACCCAATTTAGAGGATCCCGTAGAAGAATGCGACTTTCCACTAGGTAGTCAAGATCATGATCTTAAAATGGGTAAGTCTTTATTACGGCCCCATATATGTATATACATATAAATAGTAGAGATCCCGATCACAGTATAACCTTTAGCATTTAATTCGAATATTTCTAAATTCTTAATTATCTTTTTTTATTTTTCAGTCCGTTTCAATATGTCAGCGGCTTGCATAACACACACAATATTTTTGGGCGCAACTCCGCCACTTTTTTCGAGCTCAATACGTCCCGGCTTTCCGGCAGCATTTGCCACACGTCAGGGCGTCGATGCATCCATCTGGCTGCAGACGTATCAACCATCCAAGCCAGATGAATGGGGTGTCCGCCATGAAGCCAATCTACATGCCTTTGGCTATGTCCATGCCTCCAAGCAACAGCGTAAATTCGTTGATTGCTGCCCAAATATGGATTATGCGGTCATTTGCGAAGGATTCCGTCATGTCTTCATCTATAAGCCGCGCCATGAATCAGCTGACGGTTTGCGAAAACGCAATGGTCCTTCGGTTGTCATTGGAAAGCAACATTTGGTCACACTGGACCAGAATGTAGGCGAAGTCTTGGGCATGACAACAGCACCAAATGTGATTACTATACTCACCGAAAATGCGCTGCTTTATTTACAAGTTTAGAATAGGAATTTATTAAATATATATAAACTTAAATAAATAAATACTTTAAGTATTTAATAATTTGTATTTTTTTTTTATAGTATTTAAAACTGCAATCAATTTTGGTTATTTTATTTAATTTGCGCGCTATTTTTTGTACAACACTGTCAGCTGACTGGGTTACCATTTATACCGCATGGTGTATTTCTGAATGTTTGAAATGAGTGGCAACGCTACGCGGTAAATGCGTACAATATTTTTACATAAATAGCCGCGCGCAGTGGCAGATTTTATAGTTTATTTTTTTTTGGAATTTTCGTGTTAAAAATCGTGGATGTTAAATAAAAATATTAAAAAAAGTTAACACTGATATAGTATATAAAAAACCCAATTCATATTGTATGATGCCATTTCAAATGAATTCAAAGTGAAACTTCTAGTAAATATTTTTGTATAGTACATATATTGTGAAATTATTATTGTGGGCAATAGAAATTGGTAAAAAAAAAAAATAAATAAATACCGCCGTAAGCAATCGGATCTTCGCATACATAAACATACGTACATACATACGCATACACAAGCACATGTTTGAACAGCAGCGCGTCTTCTAATTAGAACAACTTGGCCAGTCATACATATGTATATATGTACATGCATATACAATACATATAAAAATTAAAAGGTTCAAGTGCTCATTAATGTTTTTATTGCTTATATATTTGTGCGCAGCGTCTATTATTAACAAATATATATACATATAAATATCTATTAGAATATCTGCATAAACGAGCAGCTGGCATTGCATTTGCCTTTTACGCTAACGTCGCAGCTGTAACGGAAGTTACATAGTGCAGAGAGATTACAACAAAATACCGCATGCAGTCAGACACATACAAGCATACAACAAACAAATATACATGAAATTATATACACACACATATAACACACACACACACACACTTGGGACCTGATACTAAATGTACATATGTTTGTATGGTACATACATACACATATTAAATTCTTTTGTTTATTAAGCAAATTGTAAAATCGTGGCAAATCAATCAATTGCATCAAAACGGCAAAAGCAAAAAAATCATAAAAGATTTAAAAGAAAATATAACAAAAAACAAAAAGGACAACAACACGTTAAAAGAAAAAGAAAGTAAAATTCGGAAAATTGACGCTGGTCAGTTTGATTACACAACCAACAACAATAAAAAAAAATTACCAATCGGTCCAATCAGAATCAAAACGTGTGTGAATAACAGCACGCGGTCACACAGCACACTTGCGCATACATACATATATATACTGCGTGAGTGCAAGAGAAAGAGGGACAGCGAACGGGACCAGAGCAACCAGCAACAACACCAACAACAAACAGGTCATAACGTTGACGCCGCTTTCAATTTTTCAATTTTGTACAACGAGAGCAGCAACAGCTGAGCTGAGTTAGCCGCAACAGCAACATCAGCAGTGATATAAAAAAAAAAAAAATACGAAAAGAATCCATTTCGCGCGCAAGCGTTTCTTTTTATATATATTTAACTGCATTTGCCGGTAAGTCGTCTATTCAGTTATTTTTATTGTTATAAGCCACTTACCATTAAGCGATATATTTTATTACATTTAATAAACGCACACTTTTTTAAGGTTTTTTCTTGTTTTTGTTGTTGTTAAACTAAATATATATGTATATACATACACATGCATATGGAGTATGTATATGCATACATATAATGTACTACTTATATATATACGCACATTCATACATACATACATGTGTGTACATATGTATTTAAAGTGCGTATTTTCCATTTGGTGTACATTTTCTATAATTATCGGCTTTTTATTGATTTTCGTTGTCAATTACATGTTTTTTGTTGTTGTTGTTGTTGCTTTTGCTGCTGCTGCTGCTGCTGCTGTCCAGTGCCAGAGTGTGCATAACCTTGACATTCGCTTTCCATACAACAAATTTATGTGCATGCCAATTGCTATATGCGTGAGAGCGAGTCAGCGTACTTACCGGTTAACTTATTATCTAATTGGACTGGAATTAAGTAACGGCCTTGAACGGTCGGCCTGGAAGTTTCGAATTAGATTTTTTCTTTTTTGCTTGTGGTGGTATTTAAAAAAAAAAACGAAAAAAAAAAGTTGAAAAATCTGTTCATTAATTTATACTAATACTTTTTATTCCCGAAACGATGGAGCGTACAATATAATCATATAAATATATGTATGTATGTACATACGAGAGTGTGTATATCGTACCAAAAATTTATTGCCAGTCACATTTCTGTTTAAGTCATTCACATGCCTGAATCTGAATCTGAGTACTGTGATTTATATTTTTAGTCAACTAATTGATAAAAATTAAATAAAATAATCAAGTGAGTTGCCTTTTTGTGTGTGCGTGTGTATTTTTGCTGTGACGCCACACATTACTCATATACAAGTCGCGTGTGATAAACAAAAATTTTTAATTAAACGAGTTTAAACATCTTGAGGTTGAATTAGGAGAGGGGGGGAAATGAAGTTCAAGGCACTTACACAAAAATAAAAACCAAACAAACATCATATTTTCAAGATATTTATAATCATATATGATCGAAAATTTCATTTTCTAAAACAAACCCATTAGTTAAGTGGCAGCCAAAGGACATAATCAATAATCTTTATTATAAATATTTTATAAATTATTATAGTACATTTCGAGTGTGTCTCTTGATACGGTAGGCAGGGTAGCAAAAGAGAGATGGCAAAAGTTGTCGTTTCAGTAAGTGAATTACATATTTACATACACACATACATACATACATACATAAGCTGAAATTTCATCACAAGCAAACACTCAAAAACTATAGATAACAGAGCAGGAACAGAGGCAATAACAGAATACAGAAATAAGGGAAATAACAGCAGATAAAAGTCTATTTAGAAATTAGCATTTCATGCTGACCGAAGCTCTCAATATCATCGTGAGTCAGCACAAAAATTACTTAAACCATCATGACTCACGACTGAGCACGACTCACAATAGACACGACAAAGAGAATCTAACACGATGATTGTGTATAGACACGACGATCAATTTCTTATCGGAAAGATGCCGTGTGCAAATTATTATCGCAATAACTGTAAAAAATGAAATAAAAGAAAAAACAAATTTATAGATAAATTCACAAATGTATGGACATACATACATACATACATACATACATACATACATACATAGATATTTATTGTACAATACGTTCACATGTACTTACATACAACAAGGTCAATTTTGTATCTATTGTATTTTGTGCATGAGGTTTGGCCTTGCCATTTATTAACTAATTAAAATCTGCATTTAAGGCCTTTGTTGGGCTAATTGCAATGTTAAATTGAAGATTAAAAAAAATATTAATAATTTTGCAAGACAAACAATTTAGGCGTAGCACAGCCTAAGAAAAACCTTTACTTTTTTGAGATATTAAATTTATTATTATGATTTAAAGAAAAAAAATGAATATTTTAAAAGTGAATTTAGGCATGAATCTAGTGATGAAATAAAGAATTTCAAATTCTAAATTGTTGTGTCTATTATTTAATAAATACACGACCTTATACCTTGCACTAATATAATATTTATGTTTGATTATTCTATAGCTCGTTTTGGAATAAAAACACACTCATTTAATTAATTCAAGCATTATTATATCGCTATGATTATTGCAATTTGATTAAAAATATAATATACATACATACTATATATTGAGTCAATAGTACGAAATGAAAATTAATATACACCAAGATTTAGATTAAATTTCTTTTGCTGCTATCGCGAGTATTTCAATGGGTTTGTCAGTATTATAGTTATATGACTTGTAATTCGATATTCTATAATACTGAATAAATATTGTACATATGCATATAAGTATTGTGTATGTATGTATGTATGTGTATGTAGGAATGTCATCAGTTTATTAAATAATACTATAAGTAACATACCATTTGAATATGATTTATTATTATTTAATGCAAGTTATTGTTTTATTAACATTCATTGTTATTATTATTTTTCTTTTATATTCGTATTTTAATCCAATTGTTTTGCCTTATGATATAATCCATAATTATATTTCAGTTCGTCATTTGAATTCATTTCTTCTCTTGTATTAATGATTAATAATCAGAATATGTATATAACCATTGTTGTATATACATATCTAAATATATTTAATACATATGTATGTAATTTATGTACACATTACAAGTTAGTTAGTTAGGATGTAGGAGTATGTGCCCTATACTATATATTCTTAAAAATGATTTTATTACCTATTTATTTATTCACACCCTCGTTTTATACAATTAACTAGCTAACTGACGTCAACTAGGCAATTGTACAGGCATTTTTACGGATTAAAACTTGTTCAAATAAATTTCCAAAAAAAAAAATAAAAAAAAAAGGAAACAATAAACTGAAACTTAAACGTCATTTGCATTTGAACAAGTGCTTCACGCATTTCTCGACGTTCAAGTTTAATTTTTATAGTTATTAATAATACTATAAAGGAATATAAACAAATAAACAATTTGTGCAAAAAGTGTTGAGCACGTGTTGCTGTCATTCATGACTCAAATTTGAATATTCACATAAGTAGGTATGTACATATGTTTTATGTAGTACATACATAATGAGTATGCATATTGTCATATACTATATATATATATATAGAAAAGTTCACCTGCGTTTCTATAACAAAAATTAATAAACAACAATTTTATGTAATAACTTTATTTCAAAACCTTATCGAATGAAACTATACATTTTTTGGAATGTTACCATTCGTTATTGTGGTCATATTAGATATTTTCGATATTTTTGATATTTTCGTTTTTTGGTTGCGTATTAGACATTTTGCTGCTGACAGTAAAGTTGTGGCGTGTTGCATGTGGCAGGTGTTGATTGTTTTAAACACTTGATAATTGTTTATGTGCCACTAAGTTTAGGTGACCCTTTTGGGTTTTGCTTTAAGTTTCTTTGCCCACAAGTAGTTGTTAACTTATACATATGTATGTATGTACATATTAACTTTATATCTGAATCAACACTTCAACACTTTCAACTCGACAATTCACAATTGAAAAGCTAAATTTGAACCATATCATTTTCTTCAATTGAACAATCAATCAATCTTTTTAAAAGTGTTTAAAGTTTTTAGATAAGAAATCTACGAATACTTCAACTATTCATTGAATTTTCATTATGGAAAATGAAATTGATTCATACAAAGATTTTTCGCTAAGATTTTATAATTAACGAACACATTTGTTAAAAATTGTTACTTTGTTTAATTTATTTTTATAATATATTTTTTATATATTGTTTTCATGCAAACTGACACATTTAAATGTATTTAAATAAGTACATAATATAATATAATATTTATATAGCATTTTTAGTTGACTTCAAATTGAAACAAAATCTCAGCTCAATTAAAATTCAAATTCTATTATGTGATGCATTATTTATTTGCGGATAAACATATACTAAATAAATACAATATATGCATTAGTATATATACCAAAAAAATAATCACCTACCCACAAAATAATTGATCTTTTTTCTTTGTTTTTTTTTTTTTTGGTTTTGTTTTTTGTTCAAATAACCAAATGACAAATTTTGAGCCCATACACAATGTATGTATGTGTGTATGTACTTACTGTATATGTATGGTATTTATATATACATACAATCGGCTTCATATATGAGAGTATATGGTATACATACTGCAATATCGTATATGTATTTATTTAAATATTTAAATGATCTATAAGTACTATGCTTAACATACGCTAATTTTGTATTTGTGCAACATTTGGCTTACGTCGCATTTTGTGCTTCTTGTTTATTAATTGTTGGGATATTTCTTACTTAATATTAAGTAATTGGGTTTTTTATTTTTATTCATATGTTTTAATATTGAATGAAGCACATTTCGTCTTATTATCGTATTTTCATACTTTCATACGAATACGTAATCTTTTTGTAGCGTGCAATTATTTCAAGTGCAACGACTGCAATTTCCTATTGCCTATTAAAAACTGTAAACCATTTGCCGTTTGTTTACATTCCACATTGCATATGTGAACCTTCATACATATGCATGTATAACACATACGTATGTATGTACATATGCATATACTTATCTATGTACATTTGTATCTTTAGATCTATCTATCTATAGACTTTGTATGTTTTCTATTTCATTTGCTTACGTTTTCTGACCCTGAAAATGGATATTTTTCTTGTTAGTTTTTAGTGTAGCAACAATTGTTGTTATTCTTCATGCTGTTGCTGCTGTTGTTGTTGTTATTATTATTGCAGCAACTGTTGCTGTTGTAGAACATTTTGTATTGCTTCTTTCCGGATTTGATTTGCGAATTTTGTTTTGCGAGCACTTCACATATTACGTATACGCCCCGCAAGTGCTCGCAAAATGTTAACTAATAAAAATAACAGAGTTGTCTTATCAACTTTATCATAATTTTTACTTATTATTTTCTTTATTTTTTTTTAATTAATCATTCCCCCCCTCACCCCAGAATCGCGCTGCCCCTTTTTACCCACACGCCCACAAACTTTTATCAGCTGCTGCCCTGCCCACAGCTAATAACTCACATTTTATCTGAGTTTATTTTTCAAGAATTTGTTAACAAAAAAAACCAAAAAAAAACAGTAATAATAATAAAATTAACAATTCAGAGTGGAAACTTTTGAACTAAAAAATACTCTGTAAATATATAAACATGGAGTGTAATACACACATACATACAGACACACACACATACAAATTATATCAAAGAAAATATTGTAAATATAAACAAAGATATAATAATATACATATATATATTTATGTGCCGCCGATATTAAATTACTTACAATGTTCGTTTGTCAAAAATCGATTTTTAATATTCATGAACAATTCTTTATACTTACATACATAGGAAGTGTATGTAGGTATTTAAGTATATGGTATACGTTGTATAGGCTTTATTTACGAATTTTTTATAAATATCTACCCAATTATTTTAGAGTTTCAGATTAATGGGAGCGTACAAAAAATCGATGTTACCTCAGTTGTATGTAAATATGAATCATTGTCATGTAACAAACACACACACACACACACACACACACACATACACATACACACTCATGTACATGTTAATTGTTTTAAATGACTTTGCAGAATTTAGATGGGTTTTCTCTAGTTGTGTTTTTTTTCTTCTTCTTTTCCTTTTGTTATTCATTTTGTTCTTTTTGTATAATTGCTCACAGCTTGAATTGCGTGGGTCAGTGGCTATGAATAATAATACAAATACTATATAGACATTCCTATATAAAAAGAATTGATTAACCCTATATATTGTGTATAATAAATATAGTATATAACACAGACGTACATACATAACACACATACATACATACATACATAGTGTAGTGTGTAAACCTATGCAAATATATGTACGTATGTATGGTATGTTAGGTGTTAACGGCTTCATTACACCAACTCTTATCTAAGCATTTAGCCTGGAAACAACCTTCCAATTCTTTTATTTTATTTGCTTTATTTTGTTTGCTTTTATTTTATTTTAATAACAATAATAATAATATTTGTAAATAAGTTACATACTTTTGTCTCTGTATTCCGCTTCAGTTCGGGCTCGTGTGATAAGAAAATGCGACAATAAATTAAGAGCCCATAGCGTATGTCAAGGATTTATAATTGAATAAAATACTTGATTTCAATTGATATTGTGTTGTAGAACCATTTGATTTTTTGTTTTGTTTTTTTATTATTATTATTTTGTCTATTTTTTGTTTGTTTTTTTGTTTTATATCATTTTGCAAATGAAATTTTAATTAAAACTTGATGAACTTGCGCAACGAATCATTACAAAGTCGGCTTGCGTTGTTTCATAATCAATCGTTGATTGTTTTAATAACCGATTGTGGCTTTATGAGAAAAATATATATAGTAAATAACGACTATATAATAATATCAACGTAAAAATGCATATAACTCGTTGAATCCCAACTAAAGTGGTGCATATTTATTTTAATTTTCAATTATACAATTTTGTTTTCCATTTTTTTTTTTTATTTGTATATTTTCAAAACCTTTTAATACATATTTTCTTTTTACTTTCTTTTAGTCATATTCCGTTTTAGCCTAATCAAATATTTTTTATGTTTATGGTATCACAAAATGAAATATGATCATAGAAATATTTTTAGGCAGAATAGATTATTTTTACAATGATATCGCTTTCAATCGCATTCGCCGCATTATTTATGCAGAAAATTTTGTTGAAACATTCACAAATTCATATGCTATTATTATTATTATTATTATAAAGTCTAACAAATGTTTCTTTCATTGTTTATTGCCGCTTAGCTTAGCTCAGCTCAGCTCATTTATAGTCAAGTGCATTTTTAGATATTATTTTACAAAGAAAACAATAAACTTCACTTAAGCCGCAACTACCAAGAGATCGTGTGACATTTGCAACTGAAGACTGAAGAACTTGAATAAACAATAAATATTATCGCTCATACGATTCCGCTTTTCTAATGAGGCTGAGTGCAATTAATAAAAAAATACTAATAATTCAATTATTTCGTACAGCAAGTGTTCTGTTTTTTTAAAAAGAAACAAAAAAAAAAACAAAACAGACCAATAGAAAAAAAAAAGAAAAAAACAAAATACCTTGTATTATCAAATAGGTAATAAAATGGCAAAAATCAACTAATTGCTCTTTTTTTATAATGCAGTAAATCAAAATGTTGACGGAAACTAACAATAGAAAATTACTAAGGAAGCTTAAAATTATTTATAATGCTCTTGAGGAAAGTGCTTTATTTTTTTATTATTTTTATTATTATTATTACATATTGTACAATAGTTGAAACTAATTATAATGGCTATCGATTTCATGATGTTGTTGCCGCCAGAAATATGGGGCACAAGGGAGGGGAGTGCTTCCCCTCTTGATCTCATCGTTTGATTTAAACAATGGACATCGTCATAAATACGATCGATGGATCGGCTGTTCGGTTTGTTTGGTAACTGATGATTTATTGAAAGAATTATGAGTGTGATGGTGATGGTGATGGTGATGGTGAGGGTGAGGGTGCAGGTGCGGGTTCGGGTGATGGCGAGGGAAAAGCTGCTCCATAATAAGCTGGAGTCTGGCTGAGAGTATATTTAGTTGTCGTTTGGCCGTGAAGTGATCAAGTTGTTGCATTTTTTTTTTGGTGTCTGGCAGGAGTTGCAAATTGTATATACACATACATCTACATAAACTGAACTAAACGGTGCTTTAAATTTATAAATCTTTTTTTTTTGCCTGTTTTAAATAAGTACATTTTAGCCTTCTTAATTTGTTTAAACTATTGTATTAAGCAATCGCATATGATTTGAATTTGAACACAAGTTTTTCCCACTTAATCTAGCCAATTGCAGTGTTATAATCTTAGCCCTAACACGTTACACACCTGCAGCTGTTACGAAATTTCCTTTACAGTATAATTTGCATAAATTACATGTAAAGCTGCTTGAATAATTTACTAAAACACAAACAAACAAAAACAAAAAAAATAATAATAATAATTACAAAATGATAATTAACTGCAATGCAACCGCGTGAAAAGTTTTAAATGTGGACACAGTGGGGAAAATATTTATAACAAAGTTAACATCTTTTCTTTTATTAAATTAAATAAATTATTTGAATAATTGGTTTAAACATTTTCTAATTAAGCCGTTTTAAATAATAGTTCTTTTGCCAGTTAAAATAATTTCCAGCCAATACCATAGTTTGAGAAACTTCTCGTTTTATTTTATTTGTTGTATGTTAAATAAAGTGAAAGATATTTAATTTAGTGTAATAATTAGTTATTTAACGCGACGCACTTATACTATGCACATTTTGCAATAGTTTAGAATTGTAAATAATTAGAAATTTTTAAATAATATTATACAATATTATGTGCATGGAGTGTGAACTTAAAAAAAAAAGGAAATGAATATTTCGGAAGTATAATATACTATATATTCTCAATTAGGATCGACATCCGGCAATGGCATTGTCATTTCTTATATAATATGCAAATCATTTTAATTTAAAATGTAAATTTATTTTCAAATTCAAGCTTTCATTTTTTTTTTAAATTACTTGAAATTATTTTTAAATCATAATTAAAATATTTACTAGTGTTTTTTCATTGTGCTTTTAATATGTTTATTGTTATTAATTAGCAATAAATTAATTAAAAACAATTTACTTAAGGATGTCACACTCTATACAGGGTATCTTTAAGTCGTGCAGTTTTTGCAATACTTTTTTTAATGACAGTTTATAGTCGTGAGTTCAAGCGAATTAAATTACTTCAAGTGCAGCTTAAAAAATTGCGCAATTTATGAAGCTTTATATGACTTTGTCCAAATACAATTAATTACAATAGTAAGGTATTTATTTATTTATCGTTGTTAGTTTAGATTAAACACTTGGCTTGCAGTTGATTGATTCTTATAATCATAAGTATGAGATTATAATTTCATTTTTTTTGTGGCTATGTTTTTGTACTTCTTACGGTATTTGAATTTTAGTTTCAGTTTCAGTTTAAATTTGTAATTTTTAATTTCCTTTCTTGCTTAATTACAGTTACACACGTATGTATGGATGTATTATTTATAAACAATTTAATTTTAACTGTTCGAAATTGATTAGAGATGTGATCGTGCCGCGTTGTTGTCAAGCGAATTCCTTCTGCCAATTGAGAATTCATAATAACGATACACAACGCATCTCTATCTCTATATAGGGCACGATACAGTGCTCATAAAAAGTAATCGCATACTTGCATAAATATAATAAAAAATACACATGCAACAAAAAACATGCATACCATATATGTGCACACCACACATGCACATAAGATGTTTGTTTGTATGTATGTATACGAATAGAAGCTATAATTTGTCTTATCAATAATTTGATTAACTTTGTTTTTATTAGCAATTTGTTTCTTCCTTTGTTTTATTTCGTTTTGTTTCATTTTTTATATTATGGTGTGCTCATAAAATACCTAAATAAAAACGTGTGCACCCACCCGTCCATGTGTCTCAGGAGTCTGCTTATACATACCCAATATACATATATATATACAAACATATACATGTATGTTTAATCCTAATCTTATTCTCAATGAACTGAATCAATTTGTCTTTATCGGTTCGTATCAATGCTTCATTCTCATAAATTAAAAATATGATACTATTTATTGTATTTTTAATACTTAACAAGATTCGCTTCTTATTACCAAATATGTGCATACATACATACATACATACATATATACAGACAAATACCATATATTTAAAAATATATATATATACTTTATGAGTTGTTGCTGTGAGAAAATAAGAATGCCGGGCAAAAAAAAAATTATATGTATTTGATTAAATAGAGCAAAAAACAAATAAAAGAAATTTGTCATTGATAATTTCACATATACACACGGTATGTGCATACATGCATACATACACACATACATACACACATACATATGTATGCGAATCCGTGTGTGATGAACGTAATTGTATCTGTAGAATTTGTGCAGTAGCTAATCTAGTCGATGTCAGTCAGAGAAAGTTTCAAATGTTATATTTATAATTCAAAATTCGAAAGCAAACTCCAATGTAAAAACCAATTGTAATATTTATTTATTTATTAATTAAATAATTTCCATATAAATGATATTCTTATTGTATTTGCAGCAATGGGTCTGTTGAGCGAGGGCAATCCACTTTCCTGGGAAGAGACGAAAAAACTGGCGGATCATGTCCGTGAGCATGGAATCAATCAGTTTATAAATCTATATCATAGATTAAAGGATCGCCAGGGTGATATACTTAAATGGGGCGATGAAGTCGAATACATAATCGTTAAATTCGATGATGATCAAAAGGTGGCACGCGTGGCCCTCAAGGCCAAGGATCTGTTGAATAAACTCAATGAAAAGGAATTGGCTGATCCCAAGGGTGTCAAATCATTGTGGCGCCCCGAATATGGTGCCTATATGATTGAGGGCACACCGGGTAAGCCATTTGGTGGCCTAATGGCGCACTTTAATTTGGTTGAGGCAAATATGCGTTATCGCCGTGAGGAGGTTACCGAGCTGCTGGCCAGCGATGAGTGCGTCATGTCGATAACAAACTTTCCACGACTCGGTGCGCCAAACTTCACTTATCCCTTGCATTCGCCGCAACCAGATCAAGCGCTAAGTGCAGCGCGTTCCCTCTATTTCCCAGATGAGGCCATCTTTCCGGGTCATCCACGTTTCAAGACCCTTACACGCAATATACGCATGCGGCGCGGTGAAAAGGTTTCCATCAAATTAAAGGGTAAGCACAGTCGTATCAATATCAATTTATTTATGAATTGATTTATAATTTTTTTTCTTTTATAGTTTTTAAAGATGTTAATACGAAGCTACCGGTGGATGGTGCTCCACCGGGTGAGCCCGATGTGGTGCTATTAGATGCGATGGGTTTTGGCATGGGCTGTTGCTGTTTGCAATTAACATTCCAGGCATGCAACATAACGGAGGCACGTCGTCTTTATGATCAGCTGGCCCCGTTGTGCCCCATTATGTTGGCCCTAACGGCCGCTTCACCGGTTTATCGCGGCTATTTAACCGAATCGGATTGCCGCTGGAATGTGATTAGCTCATCGGTCGATTGCCGCACATTGGAGGAGCGCGGTCTGGCGCCATTGAACGAAAATAAATTTCGTATTGCCAAATCGCGTTACGATTCGATTGATTCATATCTATCACCGGAGGGCGCCAAATACAATGATGTTAAATTGACATACGATGAGGATGTGTACAATCGCCTGATTGAGGGCGGCATCGATCATTTGCTGGCACAGCATATCGCCCATCTATTTATACGGGATACTGTTTCGCTATTTAGCGAGAAGGTGCATCAAAATGATAATGAGGATACCGATCATTTTGAGAACATTCAATCGACCAATTGGCAAACGATGCGCTTCAAGCCGCCGCCGCCAAATAGCTCGATTGGGTGGCGTGTCGAGTTTCGTCCTTGCGAGGCACAGATAAGCGATTTCGAGAATGCGGCTATTGTTTGCTTTGTTGTCCTGCTGACTCGCGTCATATTATCGTATCAGCTTAACTTTTTGACACCCATCAGCAAGGTCGATGAGAATATGCAAACAGCCCAAAAACGTGACGCCTGTCGCAAAGAGAAATTCTGGTTCCGTAAATCGTCCAAATCAACGGAACAGCGCGCCGCCTCCTGTGGACAGTTGAATGGTACAGCGAGTGCCACAAATGGTACTGCAAATGCAACTCCTGAGCCGCTTCTCAATGGTGCCGCTAAGCTAAATGGCCATGGCAATGGGCTCAATGGCAACACAAATGGCCACAACGGCGTCGATAGCGATCACACCGATACCGATGATGAGGAAAATGAGCTTTTCCAGTTGCTAAGCATCAATGAAATCTTTAATGGCAAGGTGAGTTTAGGTCAAAGAATAAATCACAAAAAGAAAACAAACGAAAGAAATTAATTGAAATTTGTTTTTTTGATTTAGCCTGATGTATTCCCTGGTCTGGTACCGTTAATACGCAGCTATCTGCAGTCCATGGAAGTGGATACAGATACGCACTGCACAATTGAACAGTATCTGCGCTTTATACAAAAGCGTGCTGCTGGCGAGCTTATAACCACAGCCACTTGGATACGCGAACAGGTGCTCAAACATCCGGACTACAAGTGAGTTTGGATAAATCTGAATACAAATACAATTTGAATCGTGTGAATATGATTAACCACGGACGGTTATTCCGTATCCATTTTGTATTACAGAAAAGATTCAATAGTCAGCGAGCGCATCAACTATGACCTATTAAAGTGCATTCAACGCATACAGGAGGGCAAGCACATTGAACCAGCACTGTTGGGACAGGGTAATCATTCCAAGACGAAAGATTTCATTCCACCCGCACTACAGAAGCAGCTGGCCAAGACTGGATGTTGTGAGGATAAATGATTGCGTTGAGTTTATGTATACACCGACACATACACACACATACATAAACACACACGCAAACAAACAGACAAACAAACACACGTATATATACTTTATATATATATATACACATACATACACATCTACTATATATTATGTGAAAAATTGTACAGCTCAGCTGGGAAAAGAACTGAGCAATTGAGCGTCAACAACAAGAGCTGCTGCGTTCGCACAGTGGATGCAATGGCAAGGTTTATCAATATTATTATTTTTATAGTAACAATTTCAATAATCAACAATTAGACGAAATAATTCGAGCAACTAATTGTGAAAATGTTTGGCGGCTGTGGCTAATCAAAAGGAACAAATATCCAACGCCTAATTCCCCCCCCCCTATGGATGATGGGTCGAACGGCCAGGAATACGGCAATACGTGTGGGCAAATATAGGTCCTGTGTTACATAACGTTCAAAGTCAGGATGAAACTCTATATATATATATAGAATGATATGTATATGAAGCATAATGAATGGTTGGAAAATGGCTGTATGGACTAGCGGATGATTTGATGATGGCCAAATGGATGAAATAAAAATTAAAAGTTTTATCTTGTGGATGCATAATGAATGGTTAAATAATTGACATCTGAGGGATATGCAAGGAAATTTGGCGAACTCCGCTAGTTGCGAACTAATTACACAATATAACTAATTATTATAATAACTGGCTACTTATTATTATTATTATTATTATATTTTTTAAAAGATTTTTTTCTCTACTATGTACGAATGTTTGTATTATTATTACTAGAACGATTAACGCAAAATGAAAAAAAAATACATAACTATTAAATATAATTATATGAAGTGCTTAAATCGGATCCATATGTCGCATATTCGGATAATCCAAATCTCAACTAAAAGCCGTTCCACATGACCTAACTAAAAGCAACAAAATTAAATAAATATAGTAAAAAGATTTTTTTATGCATATATATATATTCAGTTTTTTTTTAATACATTTATTTGATAAATTTTTTCCAATGTGGCCTGCTGTTATCAACTTTGTTTATCTAGTATATGGTTAAAGCGAAAGATCAAGACATGAATAAATAATTGTGCTATTATAATTTATAATTCATATATGTATGTAATTGTTTAACAAACTTAATTATCATTATTGACGTATTTGTATTTGTTTTCGATATCGACACATGTTTTATTAATGTTTCGAATTTCGAATAAATATATTTTGAATACGATTAATTTCTGCGATATCGAAAACGTTGACAAACGTTAAAAAAAACATTACTATTGCACTCTCTAAACATAGCAAAGAAAATAAACAAAAAGAAAATTTTAAACTATTGTTGAAATTTAATTATATTGTATTTGTTGTGTCCTAAGATAAGAAGAAGAAACACATTTAAAAAAAGACGGTTGATCTAAAGACAAGCCATATATATAATATTAAAAAACTAACGAAAAAGAAAAGAAATACAATTTATATACATATATTTATAACTGTTTACTTTTGCAAAGCATTTTGTATATATTCAGTTCGATCGAACGAATTAGAAAAAAAAAACCTTTTTGATAAAATGCCTTCTGAATGAGATACATACATACATACATACATACATAAACCTATATACTTATACATTATGAGATAAATTCACAAAATGTACTTATATCGAAAATGTAGTTATGAAAAAAGGATAAAAGAAAAACTTAAAAACAAAAATAAATAAATGCGAAAGTTAGGGAAACAATGCAAAATAATGCGAAATTTTTAACTATTATAGACTAAAAGTTTAATAGCAAAATCAAAGAGATATGCATGATCAAAACGTGTTGTATGCATATAATATGTATATTATCACATTGAATTAATCTTGAAAATCAACAACAAAACAGTTATCATATTAATGAATACTTTATGTTTACTTTAAACAAAAAAACCTAACTACAATTTTTAATTGTATAGCACTTGAAAATTGTCTAGTTTATGGCATATGGTTGAACACAGCATTTAAATTTGTATTTTTTCAAAATTTAATCGTTTCCTGTTAATTTGCCAGCCCAAAAACAAAAAACAGTATTTTGGTAATATCAAGTGCATATTATTAATTTCATATTGTGTAACAATCACAAAATGCAAATAAAAACACAAAAACCGTTTTACAAATATTTAATTGTTGTTTTATTATTATTATTTTGCATACAATAATATTCAATGGGAACAATAGAAAAGTAAAACTTTTTTGTCATTTAAAAAGTTTCAATTTCAATTAACATAAATGTTAATCATTTTTGCTCCACATTGTATAACAGTATTATGTTGCTCCAGTTGCGCCTGAGTATGTTAACGTAACATGCTATGTTAACTTTACGTTAGCAATTACGTACTAAATTCTTTTTGTTTACATTTACAAACCATATTAACATTCACTTTAAAAATACATATTCTTTTATTTTTGGAAAACAGTGCGTTTAAAAGTCACATTGAAATGGCCAATTTGTGTATCAAATATTTGGCATAGTGGTCAATTAGTGATGTATGTATATATGTATAATATATGCACGCATTAGCAATAAAACAAAATATTGTATAGTTAATCAACAATTGAATAAATTATAATTTACATATAAATTTCTTCTACAATTCGGCGCGACATTACGCATAGTGTGGAAACGTTAAAAAAATCAAATAAACATATGATCATATAAATTCATACATACATGTAAATGTATTATTAAAATCGTAATAAACTAAAATTAAGAATTTATTATTTTATGACATACATATGTATATGTGTAAATAGACACGGTTGCAGCATGTATGTAATTTTATATGCATTAAATTCTAAAATGTGAGCAAGGACACATAATTATACAAATTACCGTTATGCTGTAATCGTACTGCACTATGCCTGCATGTATGCTACCAATTCAATGCGTGTGTGTGAGTGCGCCTTAAAATTTTTGGGTGGAGTACATGATATTTGTATGTACAAATGCACACAAGCTCAGATATGTTGTTGTAGATTACTTGCGGTGCTCTGTTAAATCCTTAACGCTATTTCCGCATTGATGTACATACATGCATATGTATTTGTGTGCATGCATACACATATTTAAATTTATCTGCATGCGTATGACATTCTGTGTATATTTAATAAGTACATATGTACGCAAACACATTAAACAGTGGAAATTTAAAATTGTTAAATAAATATCATTCAATATATACGCATATATGCATGTACATATGTTCACTGTCGCTGTCTTTTGGGGTTTCGACACGACAACAAGTGATAAACAAATCCAAGTTGTGTGATAATTTCCATAAGTTAATAATATGTATATAAACAAATAATGCACACATGCATGCATAAGCAAAAGAATTGTATGTGCATACTCATATTCATGACAAATAATGTAACGCCCAAAGCGATAGTCATAGTGTTGCATATAAAACACTCACACATACAAATATTGATATGTACATATACAGACACTCACACACAACGCCCATTAAGAAATGGCAGTAGCAGACAGTGTTGCTAAGTGCCGTAAAGCGAAACAATAAGTCGAATAAGCGTAACGTCCTTGGTTAACGACTACGTCAAAACTGGAACAGGCGTAAAAAGAACAATAAGAGAAAACAAAACAAAAAAGACAACACACACACGGCCGCGTGTGTGTGTGTGAAGTAAAAGGTGTGCTGAAAAAAATATGGGTAAGTGGGTTGTTGTTTAACTTTTGACAAATTTGTTGTGTATGCATGTATTCGTATATACATATATGTCTCACATAAACACATACATCTGCATGGCTTTATGTATGAGTGCAGGTTACGCGGCACTGGCAATAGGCAGGATACATAACAACACCCAAAGTGAAGTGAGAGCGATAAAGAAGGGGCTATTAACAGAGTGCTTATAGGGACAGGCTGGGACTGTTTTGTGTATGTGTATGTAGTAGTTGCAAAGGAATGTGAAGAAAACAATGTAAGCTGAAAGGGCACAAAAGAAAAGACAAAAAAAAATAGTAACTGCAGCAAAAAAATGTACATATACAATATAAAAACTGCATTTTTCCTGTGCAAATTCCTTATCCTTCTTTAGCTTGTCGCTTACGTTCGCTGTTATTATTGTTATTGTCGCTTGTTTGGCACAGCACCGTGGGTAAAAAAATCACATTACAAAAAACGATTAGAAATGCCAAAATAATACATACATATAATTTATACATAGGTACTTCTGTAGTCGTTTTCTTGTGATACAGTTTTTAATAATTATTTTGGGTAATTATGTGTGCATATTATATATGTGATGGTATATTAAATACGATATTTAAATTATCGGATTATGACCACATTGATTGTGTGCGCGGATAATGGATTTTTAATCAAGTCAATCTTTAATTTCGGCCACTGTGCGTCGTTCGCCATTTGGGCTCGTGCCCATCTGCAAAAGTGTATATGGCTGTGTGTGTGTGTGTGAGGTGTTTGTGTGTATGCGTATGTATAGAAAGCTATAGCAGTTCGGGCCCTCGGCAGTGAACTTTTTAGCGCCTGGCTGCTAGGAAGGACCCAAGCAGACAAAAAGAAACGCCTGTGCATCGCATCGTTGCGTTTTGCGGTGTATGTGTGTGTGTGTGTGTGTGTGTGTGTGTGTGTGTGTGTGTGTGTGTGTGTGTGTGTGTGTGTGTGTGTGTGT